>PPHD01006060.1:0-25187 GCA_002909625.1 Bambusicola thoracicus
CCAACCACCTTCCCATTCCCATTGGTACCACAAGCTACTAAACCATATCTTGTAGCTCTTCATCCAGACGCCTCTTCAACACTGCCAGGGACGGCAACTCCACCACCTCCCTGGGCAGGCCATTCCAGTGCCTGACCACCCTCTGATAGAAAAAATTTCTCCTAATGTCTAACCTAAACCTCCTCTGGTACAACTTCTGTCCGTTTCCTCGGGTCCTGTTATTTGCCTGGGAGAAGAGGCCTAACCCTTCCTTATCACAACCTCCCTTCAGGAAGTTGTAAAGTTCAATGAGGTCTCCCCTGAGCCTCCTCTTCTCCAGACTAAACAATCCCAGCTCCCGCAGCTGCTCCTCATAAGACCTGTGCTCCAGACCCCTCATCAGTTCTGTTGCCCTTCTCTGGACACGCTTCAGGGCCTCAGTGTCTTGTAGTGAGGGGCCCAAAACTGAACACGGTACTTGAGGTGCAGCCTCACTAGTGCCGAGTACAGGAGGACCATTACCTCCCTGTTCCTGCTGGCCACACTATTTCTAATGCAGGCCAGGATGGCATTGGCCCTCTTGGCCACCTGGGCACACTTGTCGGCTCATGTTCAGCTGAGCATCAACCAACACCCCCAGGTCCCTTTCCTCTTCACAGACATCCAACCAATCATACCAAAGCCTATAGCGCTGCATGGGGTTATTGTGGCCAAAGTGCAGGACCTGACACTTGGCCTTGTTAAACCTCATCCCATTCACCTCAGCCCAGCCATCCAGCTTATCTAGATCCATCTGCAGGGCCTCCCTACCCTCAGGCAGATCAACACTACTTCCCAACTTGGCGTCATCTGCAAACTTACTCAGGGTACACTCAATCCCCTCATCTAGGTCATCAATAAAGATATCAAACAGGATGGGCCCCAGCACCAACCCCTGGGGACACCACTTGAAACAGGTCTCCAGCTGGACTTAACTCCACTGACCACCACCCACTGGGCACAGCCCTCCAGCCAGTTCCTTACCCAACAGAGGGTAAAACTGTCCATGCCACGGGAAGCCAGTTTCCCCAGAAGAATGCTGTGTTGGTGCCCTTGGTGTCACAGGTATGTCATTTGTCACTGTGTAGTCGCCTGTTTAGATAGTTATTCCTATACATAAAGATAGACAGAGAAAGAAACAGAAAAACAGTCACTTGCAAATCTTTAAACATCACAGATGTATTCTAAACAGGTGAGGATTTCTATATGGCTCTACTGTTGCAGTAAGCAAACCTTAGAAAGTCAATAGTAAAATGAGAAATAAAAACAAAGTGATTGAATATATCCTTTAAAATCCAGGAGAATAGGATTTGTTGCTGCATGTGGTCCACTTGTAATATCATAGCAGTGCCACTTAGCTCCTAAAGAGCTGTTTTCATCAGTATGTCTCAAAGCACATTACAAAGAGATGTTGATATTCCTTTTGGTGAAATTGAAAGAAGATAAGAATTGTACAAGAGTGCTCAGCAGTCTGCTCAATCAGGCAAGAATACAATAGACTTCCTGCAAATTTTCATTGTTCTTGGCATTTTGCAAAGATGCTTCTCTCATTTGCTTACTCAGAAGCCAGCGAGGAACTACTCCACTGAAATAACTATAATTACACATTTCAAGAAGAGTTGTGAAAAGAAAACACAATCTTATCTTCTTGAAAGCATAAGCCCTATCTTCTATGCACACCAAAATGCCTCGAAGAGCAAAGACAAACTGGAGGTGCCATACCACCTTAGAGTTTCCTGTAAATAAAGATACATACTGATAGACAAAAAGACTTTTAGAAGAGTTTTCTACTGGAGCAGTCTATACTGCCATGGTTCTGCTGCCATCTCTTGTTCAAGTGATATGCCCCAAGTGACTCTAAAAGATTTAATGTCTCTGTGTGGAAAATATTGGACTTAGACACTTTGGTTCTACTACAGAATGTGTATTGCAAGCATTTGCAGTACATATCATCAGATCTTACTTGGGAATTTTAGAAGGGTGACTCTGCAAGATATGTCTCAGGATTCAGTGAGTTAATTGAAGTTGCAGATTAATAAAAATATGAAACTGGGATAAGATTTGGAGGCCTCACATGCCGAGCCAGAAATCCTGCAGTTACCCAACACAGTCTGTTTTTTCAGATGTTTAACTGCAAATGTCTGTGGGTCAACTATTCTGTTCTTGAAAGGGAGATTGATTCTACCCTCAGCTTTATAAGAACCAATTGCTCCACAATTTATACCCTTTGCAGTTCAGCTAACTTCACGTCATGTGAAGGTGAACAAACCTTTAGGCCTCATGTTTCAGTTGAGTCTGAGGCATAGGTCCCAAAAAGAAATATTGGAAAAGGCATCTATCTGAGGAGTTAATGTCACAGGCTCCATTGATAGATTCTCCTTGAAGCTAAAACATACAAAGAGGATTTAACCAATACTACACAGATCCTACAAATCTCTGTCACAAGAAAAGCAGTCTTACATTTCTCTCCCAGCATTCAGGAGATTGTTCTACAATCCATCTCTTTCTCATAAATTTTGTTGATCTTCTTTGATCTGAGGAATTCATGTACACAACAAGAAGAGGACATGACATGGAATGTGCAGGGCATGATGCTTTGGAGCTTGTAAAATGACATGTTCAGAAACATTTGTGCATAGGGATCAGGCAAATGCATTTCAAAGTGTTTTTTCACAATCCTTCCCTCTGAAGAAATTGCAGAATCTACAACATGGGAAGAGACAGGAAGTAGATTTTATTTATACATTTATTTTATCTTTAATGTCTCTCTCCTTCTTAAGAAACTTCATCAAGAAAGTTAAAGGAAAATCAAACAATACCAAGAAGTAGTAAGCAAATAGTGGCTGCAGTGTACCAAAAAAAAAAAAAAAAAAAAAAAAAAAGGAAGGAAAGTAAAGGGAAGAGGGAAGTGAAGTGTGGAGTATTGCTAGGTGTATGCAACGTGAGTTCTTATACCTGATTTCTTATCACTTGGCTGGCTACACTGTAAATATAACTCAGCAGGCACTACGCCTCTGTATGTGTTAGTAAGGCTTTCTGTTCACTTATGGTGCTCCAGCAATAATAAACTACTTGATAGAACAGCAGGAAAGACTTCAATATATTTTACAGAAAGGCATGCTGGTTCCTATGCTGTATCTAGCCAAGAAAACACAGATGATTACGCAAATGGCCTCAATAGTCCCACTCCAGGGCAGTGACTAAAATCTGTGGTACAGAAATGATATTGTTTTGGTATTGGTATGAAAAATTATTTTCAGGACAAAAATGAATGTTTTCAGGTGAATCCAAGCAAAAACAGGTGCCTATTTAAATTATTTATTTAAATTTGCACTGAATATTTTTTAAAATAAGAAGAATCAAATCTGTCATTTGGCACGTAAAATGGAGCTTGTGAATTACCTCACTACACTGTTACAACAGCAGCAAAATTTAGGGAGAAGAAATCTTTTAGAAGTAGGGCTTTTCCCTTAATCTGCGTGGAAGATGTCACAGAGTCTGTGCTCCGTGTCACTGTGAACAGAGATTGGTGGCAACCCTTAAATTTCACTACCTGAAGAGTTACTTTCGGAGATGATGAAGCTCAGAAACACTCTTCTATTCACAGCTACTCCCATACCCGCCATGGGGTAATTATTAATATTCAGGTTGATCATGACATATGAAATAAGGACATTTTGCGTGGATGATTGAATCTTTGATATAAGTTTCAGATCTAATGACTAATTATGCACTAAATAAAAAGATGACACTCTCCACAGCCTCCTAAAATAATGTGGTTATTGCACTTTATGAATAATTCTTTGATTTTTAAATGTTTTAAATAACAAGAGATCAGCATCTCTAGTGAATTTTGGTGCAATTAACCCCAAATAATGAATTTTCAGCTGTACATTGTACAACTACATAATTTTACTTGTGGAATTGTAGATGTTTGTACCTTCCAAGGCGTTCAGAAAATTTTTCTAGGTCACTGGATTGGAAATCAGTTCCTGCAGTATTATACTACTGGTTCATAATTATTCTGGGGAAGCTGCTTGTACTGTTGTCCATTGATCACTTCACTTATAAACTGGTATGCAAGGAAGGGACACGGATGTTCTTCCTCATTCTTGGATGTCTCTTCTAGATACTGGTGAATGGGAAACAATCTTGTTTTCTCTTAATATCAAGGTACACAATCTAATATGTACCTTGCTAATGGAAATGAGGAAAGTTAAACATAACGTTACTACTTTGGTCAAAAGAAATATCACAATTTTATTTAACTTTAAAACATCAGTATCTGATGCAAGTCTTAAAATTTCTATCTTTTAAATTCAGCAGAAGGCTAATAATTTGCAGATGAACATGTAATGCACACAGACCAACTTGGCGAGTAACATAGAGCTTATATAATGATTAACAAAGGCCCCATGTGTTATCCTATGGAACAGTTTTCATGCTTATCTGCAGACTATTAACAAAAAATACTAAAGATACACAGAAATATTTCAGTCTAATCTCTTACAAAACTAAAAATTTATATCTCATTATCAGTCTATCTAACAACATTATTTATGTCTGACCAGACATACAGAGAGTCTTTCATATCCTAGGTGACTCAGCTCAGTTTCTGGACATCTCTCTGTATTTCTCTTCAGTGTTATTGCCTCTCTCTCAGGAAACAAACATAGTATTCTTCCTATTTTGCATCAATTCATTGATCCTTCTCATGCGACTGTGGTCATAAGCTCAGAGTATACCTATGAGCAATCAGCAAAGAGTGAAATAATTCCCTTCTTTTCCCTTTCCAACAAAAGACACATCTATGCCCAGGAGTTTAACAGTGGTTCTAGCTATAAGACACGATGCAGGAGACTATAATGAAATGAGAGAGCAAGCTCTACTGCCTCCCCTGAGCAAATCCAGGTATTCCTAGGCCAGTGACAGGAGATTTGTGTAAATTTGATTGTGAACAGCAAGGTAGTGATGGCTACACTGAGATGGCAAGCTGTTGTTGGCTCAGTCCATTTAGGAATCAGGCAGCTGAGATACCAGCTGCGTGTTCTCAGTGAACCTTCTATAGATCCTGCTAGAGTGACTTGCAAAAAGAAAGTCTAGGGATGATAAATATGGATAATACTGTTGCCAGGACTTGATTAAAGGGAGTATGTGTTAAGGGGGAGAACAAAGGTAGAGGACATAACTTTTGCTGATGGTTGTCATTTCAATACGTGAAGAAGTTAGTTAACCTAATTTAACTTTGAAGAGGGAGGATTGCTCTAGCTACCTCAAGGGACATTTTAATTCCTGCTTCATAGAGCTATCTAGTGTTTATAGCACTTGTCAGTGGCTGTGGGTAGAAATATACTGAGGTCCCAGTCCCTGCTGCTAGGACATTATGCATTTTACATGAAATCACAGTTGGGAAAAATAGATAAACAACCCTTGGAACCGGAGCCTAGACATCCATGTCCTCCCAGAGGAGGTCCATAGCCTTGCTGCTAGATCTGGCCTTGTTTTCATCTTCTTTTTCCAGCCCAATGAAGCCTGGATGTTTTCTCTGCACACTGCAAGACTTTTCAGCTGGCATTTTTGAGGCATCCTGCCCTCCCTCCAAGCAGCTTCAAGTCTGTTGGCTAAGAAGTCTGCCAAAAATGCAAGAGGCGGGGAGTTAGGACCTATTAACCAAAGAAGAGAACTGAATACAGATCTTCCAAAGTTCTGCTGGCTGTTAATCTGCTGCATAAAAATATCCCTATTATTCTCATGAGGGACTTTGCATAGAAAAAATATCAACCATTGCTATATTTTCTGGGTCACTGGGGAGCCAGTAAGCACATTTTGTATACAGGCTAAGAAAGCTTGCAACGTTCCCCAAGCAGCAAAGGGAGAAGACTTGGCATAGGCTCGGGCACAGATGAGGTGCTGGACTGCTCACACCTTTCAGGGGTAAGTGAACAAATGGAAAAATTAAGCTTAAAAATGCAAAACATGATTGAATTAAACCTGAACGAGAACAGTAATTTTCAGGACTGAAAATTTGAAATTATGGACCGAAGTCCACTCTGTATCTCCTTTTCTGGGCTGTAGTCTTTTTAGTCATGTTTCAGATGCCTTGTATAGTATTTCACAGGAAAACTGAACCCAGGAGCAAGTTGGATTTTAGTTACTGAACTTTTTTCTCCACAAAGTTAGATGCAACCTCTTATTTATTTTCTCCATTCTACTATGTCTTAGGTTTAACATTACTGAGGATAAACAAACACTTATTGGAACAATGGGAGCAGAAGAGTGGCCAAATTTCTCATTTTTGTTACAGTAAAAGATGAAAGACTTTCCAAAAATTGTCTATGTAATCGTACTGTACTCATTGCTCCTTTTCTAATCAGAAAATAACACTTATTATGGCATTTTACCATAAGGTGAAGTAGATACACATGCCGTTTGTAATGATAAACCGATTTTCTCTTTTCTGTCCAGTTTCTACCCTGGCACATCTTTCCACAATCTTATAGACGGTGTCCTACTTCAACAATGAGAGGGTAAAGTTGGAAGTAAACACTGGATATATTAAAAAGTACTAAATAAATTTATCTGTGATTAAACATAATGCAAAATCATGGTAATGAAAACATGTTCATAATTCTCAGGATTCTCACCACAGAGAAGGAAGCTGCCTGGACATCACTGCAATGAGCAGATAGAAGCATCTAGACTATAGGTTATTTAGGTGAATAGCATTTAGCAGGCAAAACAAAATACATAGGTGCAAACACGTCAACAGTCCTATGAACAGTCTGTCTGTAGTAAGAAAGCTCCTGAACTTCCACAGTAATGTTCTGAATATTACTACACCAGAACCATCAACACTAACATACGAAAATTTTTACACAAAGCTTTCCATTGCTTTTGCTACCTGTTGCTAGAAGATGCCTCATAATGTCAAGCAGAACTGTCAGAAGGAAACAGATCAAAGAACAGAAGGATGCATTGGACTTGTACCATCCAGAGCAGTGTTGTCACTTACTTAAAAATCTTGAGATGCTCCCATTTCCCCAGATTCCTAAATAATCTAAAATGCCTTCTGGATAAAATGGGCAAAGATAAGTAGAAAAACATGCTCAAAAACTGGAAGATAAAGGATAAATATTTCTATTGCATCTTTATCTTATTTTAAAATAGTGCTGAATTTTATTAATAGTAGAAAAAATATGTTCTACCCATATGTCATTGGTTTGTCTTGCACACTGCACAACCAACATGCACACCATTGCTCTGTACCACTTTCATTTCCTGACACATGGACAGAGCAAGTGGTTGTTCACAGTAGTCACTTCAGATCTGATTCTTATGACATTTATAGTAATTCATGTACCTCTGGATTTCCTGGGAGTAAAAAACTTTATATACACAAGCGCTACTTTTGTATTTCACAGAAATGGACATAAAAACAGAAATGCTAGTAACTACCAAGATCAGATGTCATAACACTTAGCCCAGAACAAAGCATTAGCATAGAAAGACATAATCAAGACTGAGATCAGAGGTTATTTTGAATCACAAATCAAAGAGACCAAAATGCTGAAACTTCCATTAAAAACATCAGCAAAGTACAACTTTTTCCCAAAAATTATGAGCCTAGGAAAATGAGATACAGCAATGTTCTGTCTTTGTCAAGGATCCTGAGGAAGTGTAAGCAAAAACTTCAAATATCTACAGTGTTTGAGGGACTTTAAACACAAACGTTAAGTAAATGCTCAAAATGCTGGAATGTTCTGTGAAGACAGTTCCTCCTCTTCAGACTGTTCTTCTTTGTGAAGCACAATTAAAAATTAATTGAGCTGAAAGGCAAGAAAATTATGATTCTATAGGTAAGCTATTAGGCAACTTGGCATTTCTGCTCCAGTGAATACTTCATATAAAATTATGTAAATATTCATTAGAATATGTCAGGAACTCATGTCTCCCTTGTCACATGAATACCTTAATCACTATTATCTTAGAGACTTTTGTCCAATGAATATTTAGTTGTTCTATAAAGTTGAGCAATTTCAGCAGGAGGCTTAGAGACCCTTTTCTTGAATACCTAAACATAGGTTTTGAAATATTCTCTATTTCAGTTTCAATCCTGACCACCAAAGGATGGATTTAAAGCCATACATCCCAAAACCAGGCACACCATGGAAATCCTGCAGTAAAGATGCAACTACTGTCTCTATTGTTGATATTGGTATTTGTACTAAAGCATGGAGCTGACATTTAACCAGAATTTTTACTTTCATCAGTGCATATATACAAATCATATTTTTTACTGCATAATACAGAAATTCAAATTCTGTTGTTGTAAGAGTCTACAGAACATTAATCGCAAAACATTTTTTGACATTTTCTGGTCTGCATCCAGAAAGAGATGTGGATCTTACAATATCAAAAGGCAATTAAAAAAAAAAAAACTATAAAAAGTTGGGAACTAAGATTTTTTTTCAGGGTTTTCTTAGAGATACCTGTGAAACAGGCTAACATAAATGTATATGTTGATACACAAGTCTAGACTCACATCCACAGTTTTGTGTCCTGAGCCTCTGATTTCCACTGAGATTCCATTCCATGTAACTAATTTTCCATTCTGGTGCAGATAAGTTACAGCACATTGTATGAATGCTTCAGATCCTACTCTTGAAATAACATGAAATTTAAAAAATTGCTGATACTATTTACTCCTTTTAGCACAGCTTCCTCACCTACAGTTCTTTTCTTGACTCCTGTAGAGAATCACGGTTCTCTTTAATAAGCTGCTTTGTGGATAACTTAAATGCAATATCTTCTCAACCTTTGGTACATCAAGAAAAACAATGTTTCCTGTTTCCCTTGAAATCTGATTTTTAAGCAAGTCAATGTATGTGAAGAATGAAAGATCTCAAAACATTTTTATAGACTTTCTTTTAACATATTCTTTCATTCTCCTTAGTTTTCTGCAGTTTAATGAGTGTGGCTTTTAATATATCCCTGTTACATCTGAACACAAAGAATGCCTTTTGCATTTGGACCAGACAGTGATGAAGTTTGTGTTCATTTTCTTTTCCAGGGGGAAATAATCTTATTCTTCCTGTCAGCAAATTAGGCCACGATTGTGCTCTGAATATGTTACTGTTCCCTTATGTGAACTGGCAAGCACTCATAGAAAAAGTGTGCCCAGATGAACTTTTCCACAGTGAACACTTGGGAGTCTCTGACATGACAAAGGCCGTGAATTCCTTATGATACCATAACAGAGCCTGCATTTTACTGATGTGAGAACTTTGCACACTTGTATCACAGACAGCAGAAGGCTGCTTTCTGATTCTGATACATTCATCTTAGCCACATTAGTCTTAATTGTTCTCTCTACTTTCATCAGACCCAAGGGATGATGCAGTCCACCTTGTACACATCTTCCAAGCTTCTATTCATGTTATGATGAAAAGATCTTGCTCAGTAGGAAAAAGGTGCTTTGATTTTGTTCTTTTTACATCCTAAATGAAACGCTGAATTCTTGTAATTTTACAAGTATTTTTAATCTCTTAGATTAAAGAGAGTAACTTCAGTGTACTGGAGAAGGAGTAAACTAAAGCCAGAGTAGTTCTGAGTGATAGCAAAGAAAACAATTACACATGAGAAACCAAAATCAAGAAATTTGACATTTTGTTTTTTAGTACTGAATTCAATTCATCTAGCATTTTCTTTATATACGGTAGATTTCGTGCATTACACTGCCTTCATAAGCTGCATCTCTCTGTATGGATAACTGAAGGGTTCTTGGTCACTGCTGTAAATGACCACTAAACTTTTAAATGCATATTATATGAGTCCCTCTGAATTTTCTTGTTCTGTCCACTTTAAAACACATGACTGTGAAGAGAAAGTCCTGATTATACTTAACATTCTTCCCCCCCTCCAAACCATTTGTAGGATAAGCCAAATAAACAACCAGTGAAATACTGTTACATGAAGTGAAATATGTTTACTCAAGACCACAGGGAAGACCAATGGGAGAATATAAAACCTAAGCTTCCTGCCTTTTTTTCAGTTAGATCTTCTTTAAAAACATAACATTTCAAATGGATAAGAGGACAAGAGTGTGTTCCATCCCATCTAACTTTAGATAATATAGCCAATTGTCTAGGTGTCTTCTGCAATCAAAGAGTTCCAGAGGCAAGTTTGTTCCATTCATCTTAGCTATCTCAGGACAGAATGAGTCACTGTTTAGAGTTACAATGACAAAAGAGGTGATAAATACTGCTTAGATGATTGAAATCATCTCCCACATAGCTTTTAGATGGCTGACAACTGCAAAATAGAGGGGTCCACTTCCCAAGGAACAAAAACGCTTTTTTGCATAGAAACTTTCAAAAGGTTTTTTTGCTTTTGATCTGCCCTCTAACGAAACACCAAATCTTGGTAATGGTTTCAGGCATAGGGAATAATTATTTCCCGGTGGAAAATGTGAGCACTTTGATTCAAAAGAAAACATGCATTTATGAGGTGGGCAATAAGTAGATGAGAACTCCGTGTTATGCAAGATACTCGGTTTGAAGTCCCTGCTCAGCCCAGGTCAGAGCAACATGTACCATACCAGATTGCTCTGTATCAGTGTTGAAACCAATCATTTTCAGGGAATTTTTTTTGTCTAATCTGCAAATCATTTCTAGGAGACTACCTTCTCAGAAGAGAGGTCAAAGGCAGGCATTAAAAAGGGAACATGTTTTCACATTTGCAAGTAGGATTTGCAAAGCATAACTATGACAATATAATGGCTGAAGTACTAGTTCTGATAGATGCATTCTGTGAAGCAAAATGCAAACTGAGGAGTTTTCCTGCCAGCCACAAAACCTTTTCTAGCATTAGATTTCCATCTCAAAACAAAGAGTGAAATGCCAAGATGTGGAAAGAATACGTAATCATTCTTTCTCCACCCCTTATACACCCATCTTATTAAAAAAAAATGTTCTGTATCATTTTCAGTAATGTACATGTATTTTTATAATACAACTTCAATAGATTTAACTGGTAGCTTTGTGTTAAGTATTTTTGAGGGGAGATGAGGAATTGAATAAGCACCAGTAGTTTATCTCTGCTAAGTAAAAATACAATGCAATTATTTCTTCTAGTCACGTAAACATGAAAGACCAACCAAAATGGGGGTTCAGAAGAAATACAAGACTAGAATAGCACCTTAAATCACAACAGGCCCTACAATTCCATTTACAATCATGATGATTGCACACGGTTGAAAAAATAAATAGTTTTGTCAAAATAGGTTCATACAAGGACCTTATTTACCCAATCTAGTTGTTCATACAAATTAAGCATGCAGCTTATCACCTGTCACTTGGTGAGATCCAGGTAACTGAATGTATTTTAAGGTTGATACATTTCTTTTCTAACTATTTTCCTTACTTTCAGTGACAAAGAATTGTTACTGAAAATGATTTTCATACATATCAAAAAGAGAATGTGACAGAAGATACGAGGTTACAGGACAGTTAGGAATTATAAGCTATATAGCAGAATTTAATACAAAGTTTACAGCAATGCTTTTCCATCAGTTCATCCTAATTCCTCAAATAGACCAGCTATTGATTTAAAACCTATATTAAATTACTCTTCTTGAACCAAGCTTTTAGCTGCTTAGTATGTCTGGAACTGAAATGTTAAGCAACATTATTTGACAACAGTCCCACTGACAGTGCTTTGTTTTAGCAAGTCAAGACATTGTCATATTAGGAATTTGGGAGGAAGGTTCATGATACAATTTTTTCACAGGTCCTCTGATATCAAACATGAAACCCTTTAACATGGCACCATCAGTGGAGACACTACACTGGTTGGGCATACCAAATAAATCTCCAACTCTTGGCAAAAGTGTTCTTTGACATATGTTGCTCAGAAACATAACATCCAGAACTTATTTACATCTATTGTTATTCCTTTAATTATCTACTTAGAAAAATAACACTGACACTTTGTAACCTTCCATGATCCTTATGCATTCCATTAGTACTCTTTAGAATTACAGAATGGTTTCAGTTGGAAGGGACCTTTAAGACCATTTTGTTCCAACCTGCCTGCTATTGTCAGAGACACTGTCCTCTAGAGTTCAAACAGAAATTCTTCAGACACTGACACTGAGAGATGAATTCAGTAGATGCTTTGAAGTGTGGGGTAAAGTGACATTAAAAAAAAAAAAAAAAAACAATCCACATTTTACTTCAGTAACAATCTACATCTCAGAAATAAAACTTTAATATGATTAAAAATAATTATTCTCCTAGCAGTATACTCTAGTAATGTACTCAGTCTTGAATGAATGTGCATTGGTTGAATATGCACACATCATTGCCAGTAACCTGCTATTTGTTTTTTGTTAATTGCACCAATTAAATCCATTGAGAATTTTGGAAACTCTCACTTCATTGATGTGACCTCCCCCCCCTCACCTCTCAATGATTTCTGCACTTTGCCATGTGACATTCAAAAAGACAACGACCATGGAGAGTCTCTGTGTAATAAATTGTGCAAGAACGTGCCCCCAAGGAGGTGAAGGTCTTTACCACTTATTATTATCTGAAGGAAGAGCATTTAGGAGTTCTGGATCTAAACGTTCCATATATGGAAAAGCAGAGGTGAAAAAGGCAATGAAGAGGTATTTATTTACTTTTTAAACTATCTTCAGAATATCCTGTACATTAATTTATATTTTAAAAATTCTTATTTGGCTCAAATGATAAACTTTGTTAAATATGAAGTCTGAATATTCATACTCTATTATAACATGCATAAGTTGATCAAAAAGTAGTGTCTTCTATTTGTTTCAGTGGAAAACACAACAGATACAAATACCACCAACAGAAGCAATCCACTGCCACTGTTGCCACTGTTGAAACACACAGCTTACCACCTCATGCTCACAACCACTCTTCGGTCTTCATAAATCTTGAGCAACTATCAGTGAACGTCAACGTGTACCATTTTATCTGCATGGAGAAATTCAGTGACATACCTTTGCTTCATACATACTTCCATGTCAGATGCCATTCTATTAGACTGTTCCTCTGCTGCCATCTGTCACACAACAAAATGTAATGGAACACTGATAGGAAGGTTCAATATCTACTGCCATACTACCAACACCCAACCCTGATTTTGGAGGTCAATATCATAAAATAAGGGGCATCTCCTTCAGAGCAGCCCTCATAAATCACGTGTCCATTAAAGTTAGTTTGGGCTGAATGCTTGTGCTTGGATTGAAAGCTTAGAGTAAGTGAATTTCTTCATGCACTTCTGTTACATGCAAAAGCAATAATTTATGCTTACTCAGTAAATACCTCGCAATAAAAAAGGCAGAAAAAAGTCAAAAATCAAAAAGAATAAAAATACTGACAAATATCTCATTCAGATAGTATTTTCCTTAATCTTTAAAAACACCTGCAAAATGAAACAAACTTATAGCTTGAGTCATTTGCATCTTGCTTTTCCGGCTCCTACAATTTGGAGATCACATGGTTATGGATGATCCATCTAAGTTACTGTCATGAGCATACGCAGTTTGTCAGCACAATCTGTCCTACCCCTTCACAGTTCTGTGAGCAGAACAAATTTGCCTCAAAACCTTGGTTTTAATCATTGGAAAGATGCCTTGCATTGACTTAAAAAATCCTGAAGTTGGGTATATCACTTCAGTGTTATCTGTTGTCCATATATATGAAATAAAAGGACAAAAAGAAATAACTTATCAGACTGACAGGGGCATTTGTTTTGATTGTGCAAACCTGCGTATTCTACCACCCATCCTGGACAAATCCTGTTTCTAGGTGCTTTTCATATAGAACTCTCCAATTCATTCTTTTTCCACAATTATGGGTCTTTCAAAAATTCTATTTAGTTTGTGGTAGACAATTTTCATTCTGTCCATCTTTTTGATTGTCTAACACAGACTCAGAACAGTAAAAGAAAGAGGGATTTTACCTTTCAAGATTTGATTTTAAAATATTAGTAAGATCACGTGTCAGATGAAAGTAGCTTTTATGGACATCTTCTGGATAGTTAATAATTAATCTAATTAAAAAATATAGAATCAGCTGTACTCAATTGCTGGAGTAGACATTGTACTACAGAATATTTATTTAGTTGTTCTTATTCCCTTCTTGATGGTAGAAAAAAAGATAACTAATCTTTCCCTCTCCACCCTTATCCCTACCATCTAAAAACTACTATCAATTTAACACTTTTTTTTTTCCCCTAAATCCCCCATATCTTTAAATGATTCTTTATATTCATCCCCAATGAGGAATACAGTAGCTGTTCAATAGCTCATAGAACTGCAGTGCATGACATTTAGGGGAAGAAGGAACTAGCCTTGAAACTACCTGATTGATTTACACTTTCTGAACAGAGTTTTTAAAACTGAAAGCTAGCAAGGACAAAAAGCTAATCATCTTTGTTTTGCAAAACATACTATATGTACTTCGATAATAAGTGATTAGAAATATAATTTTATCTGTCATCCAAGAAATATTACTCCATAATATCATGGTCAGTAGTGAGACAGAGAGTAGACTGCTGCATAATGAGCTGCTAACAGGCTTGAATATTCCCTCCTTCTAAGAAGCTAGACAACTAGCCCAGATAGGCTTTTGCTTAAGATGTTATGAAATCAAAGCCCTCCAGAAATATTGCTCTGAGGTTTACAAATATTGTAATTAGAAAGTAAGAAGGAATACTTATTTTTTTTACGCTGTTTGTAGTTGAGTCTGATTAGAAGCTTTGTAATAAATAAAAGATTTGTAATAAAGTTAAATTCAATATGTTCAGAAGAATCCACAAACAAATAATAGTTGAATTTTGATAGTGCCTAATGCCTTATAGAAAAATATTTTATTTTTTCTTATATGAAGTAAATGAATTTGCAGCCAGAGAAAATTTGAACATCATTTGATATGACTTTGTCACTTCACCATGTCAACTATCACAAATCCCAGGATACCTAACGAGAGCCTTAAAGCCTTAGTGATTTTTTCCTAGCAATTAGGTGGGAAACTCAGTTTTAATTTTCTTCCTCTTCTGCCAGTGCCATTCTACATTATGTCTAATTTTCATCATCATCATCTTTTCATATTTTTTTCCAGGATATAAACAAGTTGAGATTCTTGGGAAGAATTTGGTGCTGTCTTGAAGCAATTGTATCACAAGATTTAGACTGGCTGAAAGCATATTTATCATGCTTGCACAGAACAATTATATTCTGGATGTGCAGTGACTGGTCTCATCATTCTTAGGGCATAACTTTTTTCCCTTCTCCATGAAAATACTGTGAAAAATATCACAAATATTTAAGTAATACTTTAAAAAAAAACTGAGTTTTCAGGAGGTTACACATTCCTTGCATACCCAAAATGACGCTTTCCACGCTGTAATTAGTGGTTAGATATTTTTGCAAGGCATCACCACTGGTAGAAGCAGCAGAAACGGCATGCTGTTTTAATTTTTCTTGTATCTTTTGATGTATAGATGATCTTACTCCAACCTCACTCCTCCCCTCACTCGGAGGGCTCCTGATCCCACAGTCTCTGTCCAACTGCGCCAGCACCCATGTTGTAGAGAATAAGACTACTGCCTAGACAAGGGAAGAATAGAAGCATGACTTTCTTCTGCTTTCCTTTTTCAGTGTGAGGGCAAGAAAAATATGAATGAAATACAAAGAACAAGGTACAGCATACAAGCATACAGCATGGTACTGAACTTCTCTTGTGCTTATCACGTTCAATGATTACCAATCCTGGCATCAAAGAATTTATTTTGTTTGGTGTCATATGACTTTTGAAACATGATACTAAGCTCTTATCTTTGTGTAATTCATGATACATACCATACATGCAAAAAATGGGATCCTCCTTCATTGCTGAACATGCACACACAACGTTATGGTACATTTTATGACCCATTTTTTACTCATCTTAAGGTAGTAGGTTAGGTTTAGGGTAGTAGGTTTAGGTTAGGTTGTGGTTGGACTTGATCTTTAAGGTCTTTTCCAACCTGAGCAATTTTATGATTCTGTGATTCAACTCCTATGATAACCATGGTATAAATCATTGCTAAAAGCCTTATTTACAGAATTTATTCTATTACCGCATATTATAGAAAGAAACCAGCAACATGTCTGATCATTCCCTGACTCAGCTTTGTTATCCTGATCAGTCTTCCAACACAAGTTGATTGGATCTTGCATCCAGTCCCCAGAAAATGAACTCAATTGCCCAGACACTTGCTAGCACCTAAAAATTAGACTGCATCAATTGGTTCTGTACATACAGGAAAAAACAAAACAAAACAAAACATTATTACTATCTATTTCACTGCAAAGTCCTCTACCGACGTCAAGAAGAAACTCTAATTCTAGTGGCATAAAGCCAACAAAATTAGTTAGGTTTATGTTTAATAATTATAATGCAGATAATTTAGCAGTATGTTGTTTTTCTATTTGTAAGTTTTTGAAGCTTACCACAGCAATAGGATTTTGTATTCCATTGAATCAGGATATGTGGGTTTTACCTTTCTCGCTTCACTGTAGAAGCACCTGCTTAACCAAGATCCTTATATTGCTCCATATGGTGGAAAACAGGCTTATAAATATTATGAAGGCTTCAACAGTTCACTAACTCCTTCCTCTAGTAATTTTAAAGTGTCCTCCTGAGTATATCCAAATAGATAAACATTTCATTTTCTCTCTTGAGGTCCACACATTTCGCATACTGTTGAGATACTGGGAGAGCCAGTCTGTTAGAAACCAAACTTACATCAGGTAATCAGTGAGAGTATATAATTTCTAAAGGGATCTTGCAGATAAATCGTGTTAGAAATGTGAGCTCTAGAAAGAATTAGGCTAGTGTGGTTAAACAAGCAAAAGAAAAACTTTACCTTACTGTATGAATTAATAGGTTGCATATGTTCCCATTAAGAATTATGGGGTATGATGCACATGCATGCACACTGTTACTGCAGCAAGTCCCTGGATTTTCTCGTTGCCATTGCTTTTCATACAGCACATTTCCTCTGTTTAAGTAAAACTGGGCACTCAAACACATCATATTTTTCTCCCAGTCAGCCTCTTTCCATCATCTCTGATAATTTTTAAATCAATTTTGTTGCTCAAGAAGGTAACCCAGAAAACATCTCCAGTCCTTCAATCCCTCTGCCCTCACACAGAGTTATTCTCATATATTCTTTCCCATTCAACAGCATGTAGATCTAAGTCTTGCTTTGGTCTTTGATAACTAAGAATAGTCTCCTCCTCCCATTGATTTCCAGAGAGTTATTATGCTCCTATTTCATTTTCACTGACTTACAGGACATCTTTTCTCTTTTGATCCAAAGCAACCACTAAAATTCATATTATTGATCATGTTCATTTTCCATTTCTCACACATCTATTTTCTTACAGCTTTGTAGTCTTTTTTGTTCAACCTTTTTGCCCTGCTTTTATCAAATGTATTCTAAGAACTGCAGCTAGAATTTTGATAGCATGTTTTTTTTTTCTAAGGAATTTTTGGCATGCATTTTTTGTGGCCTTCATAGATATCTTTTGTTGTGTGAGATATCTCCAGCTGTCTCTTAGCTATCACTATATAATATTCCCTCTTTAAATTCAATTTTGAATTTGGTATAGTAATTCTACCAAAGTTCTAATTTGACATCAGAGATCTCACAATTCCTTTTCTTGCATTTCTCTCATTCCAAAGGAGAATTTAACAAACAAAAAAAAAAAAAAAAAAGAGCATTAAAGCAGAAATTTTCAAAGTTAAAACCAAGTTTTGTGTATAAAATAATGAAGATATAGTTTAACAGAAATGTACTAAAATTTTTAGATCATCATACTCTATAGAACCTTCATTTTTACTAGCATTGCTGTAGGTATTTAGGGGTAGAGATGGTTGTTTTCAGCAGGACAGAAGTTGTCTCATACTTACTATCAGTTTTGCAAAACCAATAAACATTTGTTTTTATTGGTTGTGTCAGAATCTTACAGAAGAGACATTTAATAAAATGTACAATACATATGTTTATGGCAAACAGGTATACAGATTGCAAGGTATACAGGTATAGGACCAGAGAGATTACCACATTTACAAAGAGTAATGAAATAAAGAGCTTACCAATGTCCTGGGCTCATGGAAGGGCACCCAGAGGGATAATCTCCAGATAGAGATCCTTTCTCCTTGGGAGTCAGCCCTTAAATGGGGTCTAAGAGGGCTGGGGCCAGGCTCCACCCCTTCTGGTCACTCAGGTGAAACTGTATTCACCTATGCCCCTGCAGCTGACTCAGCGCTCACCTCAGGTGGTCAATCAGAGGTTCAGGCCATGATTCAACAGTTCCCATACACATATGTATGTTTTAATCAAGAGTTGGGGAGAAACTCATAAGTGATTAAGTGTAACATCATAAGGTAGAAGCTTATACTTTTCTTTCCTGATGCCAAAGAAGTACTTAATTTTACCCATTCACTCTTTCAATGTCCACTTTTTATTTATGTTTCACAAGAGGCCTCTGTTAATGTGACTGGAGAATTGGTTTGTAGTTTAAGTTTAACTGAGTTTCTTAGCAAAAAAAAAAAAAAAAAGTTGATGCAGGTGAGAAGTCATTACTGGTGGCAAACAACTTTTGAACCTATCAGAGGAAAACGATCTTAAATAGGCTTAGGGGCACCTATGACTCTCCTAACCACTAATTAGCAACAGCTGTTCTCTAAACTTGTTCTGCTGTTCTTCCTCTCTTGAAGTTTATATCTACCTCTCTCTCTCTCTAATTTTATTTATTTTGGGGAGAAGGGAATATTTTACTGTCCATTCTAAGTATGTCTCCTACATCACCTGATGCTATAGGTTCTCCCGGGCAGAACTCCCATTCTACCTCCTTCTGGGTGGAAGCAGGTGGTGAAATGATGTTGTCCTTATAAATTTCCAGGCCCTTTTGAAAAAGCACCTTCCCCTTTGGTATTTAAGAGTTGATTTAATATGTAACAGTTGGCAGAGAGATGCTTCATGGGTCAAACAGTCTTTTTTGAGCACTTTTTTTTTTTTTTTTTGTAGTATGTGTAAAGGGGGAAATATATTTTTCAGATTTATGTACTATTTTCAGTCATTCAGGTTAGAACCCAGCTGGTTTACCTTTCAGTTTAGCTAGGTAAGGACAAACCCAGTCTAACTCATATGAATACACTGTAGGCATCTCCAGCTGATGAAGCCATCCTACACCACCTATCTGGGTAATTAATGAAAATAAATCATAATCTCATGAAGTATTGACATAGTCTTTCAGGTAAATCTAAAGAAACCCCCTTAAGTGCATGTCAAAGACATTCCTGAAATTGAACCTGTCCTGAGATTCAACTAAAAACCTTTAGTATTTCATAGGTCAAAGAATCTTGCGTATAATAGCCCAACAATTCCAATGACGGAATAATAATAAGAACAGCATACAGAAAAGTCTACTTATAGAGGAAGAGGTGCAAAGAAAGTCACTAGGTTCTTGGGTATTAGCTGAACGCATTTTTTGTAGCCGGAAATAAATAAATAAATAAATAAATAAATGGAAAACTGTATCTATTTAGATAGTAGTTCTTGATCTTCCATTCTTTGCCCTGTGGCCAGTCACCAGTCCTTTACTTTTTCTGCTCCATTGGCAGCATTAACATTGGTAAAGCTACAAATGGCACACACAATTGAATACACATACGGCTTGACTGACGCTCTACATTTCTAAGCAGGAAAAAAAAAAAAAAAGTCATTTAACTGCTTTCTGTAAAGCATTTAAAAGCAAAATGAGCAATCCATTGCTAAGTACATGAAGTTTTTCTTAGCCTTTGTAACCCCCTCCCTTTCTTTAAGGCATACAGAAGTTCACAATTGTCCTTGAAGTGACATAAAATTAGCCTAACTGATATTACATACTAGATAAGTTGAGAAACAGAGGATGGTATAAAAAAAAAAGTTCCTAAATCATGCAAGAGAGCTGTAATTGGGAAGTTACAAGAAACTACTGTTGTCATTTTCAAGCTGCTTAAAAGCTTACAGCCTCCATTACAGTGTTGCACATCTCCTTGGAAGAAAGAAGTATTTCCTCAAAACTGCTGGAACGCTGACAGAATTCTGTGAATCAGGGTCTATTGCTACTGCTTTCAGGACAGCAAGACCTTCTTTTTTCCTAGAACTGCTCAATGTTTACATTGTTTTCTTTCATTCCTCTTTATAAAGAGATACTACGTGTATCCGTGTGTGAAAGAGCAAGAGAACATAACAGAGTTACAATGGGACTGATACTTGAGGAAACGAAAGAGGTTGTGACCTTATTCAGCAACTCTATAACTGTCTGACACCTAAGGATTAGGACCTTGGCATTGCCAAGAATACAATGGCAGTGATATTTGTGACATTTGCGCACCTCAGAGCACAACGCAGTTCCCTCTGTGCTCTCTATACCAAACCGTTCACATTAGAAAATAAACTGTGCTCAAAGTAACCATGGCAACTCTGACATAGATGTCCTGAAGATAGTTCATGTTACATGTGAGTATGAATCTGAGCAACAGCAAGCAAGATGAACACTGGGGAGACCATTCTGAGAGATCTGTTCTCATCCTCCCAGACTGCCAGCGGATGTTGCTCATCCACTTCTTCAATATTGTTTGAGGACATTCACTACGTTTGATACAAGTAGCTGTAATTTTGGAACAGGCATCAGTTTTAGAAGTGGGCATCAACATAGTCTTTGCTTTTTCAGTTAATATCCATATTTAACTTTCTCTGTTTATTGAGCCAGGTTTCTTGTTTTAGAAAAGGCAGAAGCATAAGCAGCATGAACAACCAGGGAGTTCAATGTCAAGAAATCCAGTGACAAATGACAACAGAATTCAGTAGAAGGTCAAACATATTCTAACCACTGTATGAAGATAAACCATTAAAAAAAAAAAAAAAAAAAGTGATTTTAGGAAATGATTCTCTCTGTGCTTTAGTTATCAGAGCATATAAGAGAACAGTCTTCCTAATAATGGTTTGTAAATAGCAAGTCCATGTATTTGACCAATGTAAGGCCAGCAAGACTTGTGTGTCTTCTCCTCCCTTGAACTGTGTTTTGGTTGACCTTCTGGGATTTCCATGCATTTGGAAACTCATGTGGCCAAACAAACCCAGCCAAGCAACAGATACGAGCAACTCTGGACACGCAAATATTAATTTTATAGTGCAAGCCTATTAAAATTGTGATGAAATGCAACAGAACATATCTACATGAATCTCTTATCCTGTGAAGAGTATCTGTCAATAAATGGCAGCTTAAGTAAAAGCAAAATATGACTTTCATGAAAGATAATCCAGAAGTGTGCTACTGATAGAATTTAAAGCATACACATTGCAAAGAGGAAGCCCAAGTGGAAATGGGTGCAAGACCTGAGGCAGTCCAGGTAGTTGACATAGGTAGGAGACCATAAGACTCAGCTCTGTTCTTAAAGGTGAGAATTCTGGAAATGTCTTGTAATCTACCTGTGAGCTAGTCTGGGTGATCTCTTTCCCTTTAACTCTCCAAGAAATGGATTACATGCCTTGTAGGCAATAAGATTTTGATTTGCATTTCATAAGACCAGAGGTGTTTAATCAATGCAGTGGCAAAAGACACGCTCATACTCCAAATCAAATCACAGTCAAGTAGGAAAGAAACACTGTAAACAACTTACAAATGCCTTTAAAGGAGAAGAGTTCATCAGGAATATTGCAGCCTCCTTTCTAGGTGTTAATGCAGAGTAATGAAAGTAATAGTGCTTACTTCTGTGTAATGGTCTACATCCACAAGAATTACTTACACAATCCAAAACTGACACTGAAGCATAAACAGACTACAGTCCCAAGAAAGAATATGGGAAAATATTTGCTTACAACTTTATCATTAGCAGCATCAGTAAAGGAAAAGTAAGCTATATGTGGATGCTGCTTTAAAAAAAATGAAGACATTAGACTTCACTCTGTAAAGTAAAAAAAAAAAAAAAAAAAAAAAAAAGATGTTAAAAGCACTGGGATCTTAAGAAATTAGGTGGTTGGAAGATGATAAAAGCTCATTAAAAAAAAGCCAAAATAATGGAACCTTCCACACACTGCTCTACTACATCAGTGTATATCAAGCAGCCCATGGTATCCTGAAACTGTAAGCTAAAAGGAGGAATAAGACAGGTCTGATGCAGTTAAAAATAACAATGACAAGGATTGAAGCGAATGGCACAAAAGTAAAGACTACCACAATAAGTGATATCAAATCTAATTGTGAAAGCATGTTACATGCTGAAGACACAGATGAGGAATGTTGCAGCTGAGATCCCAAAAGGCTTTCCATATCCTCTTATAATAGACACAATGTTGAAGGAAAAAAGCCTTCTGGTGATGGCAACTACATCACTTTACCTGCAGAAAACATTACTCCACTCATGGGTAAAGATGTCAATTCCAAGTGGAAAGGCTATGATATATCCTAATGCTGTTATCAAGTGAGAAACAAAGCATCTCCAGGCTCCTTTGGTTTTCTCTAATACTTTAGACAGGCACTATCCCACCGGGAGGTGCCTCAGGAGAGATGCTCATGCATGTTCTACAAGCACCGAAGCATACCCCCATAGTGCTAATATGGCAGGGAAAATCTAGAATGACTCATCACCTAATCAGCTCTGCTGGCCTTTTTATTCTTTGAATTTTGAACTACACAGGTGAGCATGGACAACTGCAAAGAGTAGGAGGTGCTGCCCATGCTTCTGGATAAAAAATAAGGCAGTAATATTTTGAGCTGGTGGAGTGAAAAGAGAAGTTAATCAAAGATGGAATACCATTTTAGAACAACTTCTGGAACTTTCTGACTGTTTAATGTAGTAGGCACTGTGAAAAGAGCATGCAAATTGAAAAAAAAAAAAACACCACAGATGTAAGAATGGTAATAATAGACCTTTATTTACCCTGACTGTGAGGATCTTCTTTCATTCAAACCGAGTCAACACAGGAGTGGGATTTCGAAATATGCTTCCAAGGCTACAAAGTAAGAATAAGGTGAAGGTACTAACACAGTAAATGTGGAAATGGTTTTGGAAACTTAAGGGAATCAAAGTTATAGAAGAAATAATATTACATGACTTGAACATTGTTTAGGGGTTGTAGGTGGGAAGAAACCAATCACACAGATTATGTGAAAACACTACAGCTGTTGAGACTGCATGGAAATTAATATTGCACTTCATTATGAAACATGATTTTAGCATTAAATATCCATCCATCTGTAAGATAGTTGTCAGGCAAGGGCTGTTTTAAAAAGTAAAGCAACTCATAACCGCTCTTGTTTGTGAGGAATATGTTAATTTAAGATCCAGCAAAGCTAAAAGCAGAAGGGAATAGGTCACACAATATCAGGCTGTGCAATGTGGCAGTGAGGAGTGGCATGGGATGGGAAGGAAGCTGAGCTGTCAGAATACTTCGATTCAAAAATACCCATTTAATCAGTGTACTTTAGTATCATTCATCCTGCACTGGCTACAGTTTTCCAGCTCACAGGCAAGGCAGTGAACATACACAATTCACTTAAGGGCTCTTTTCACCCCTTCAAGGCTTCTTACCCTCTCCATTTCTCCAGCTAATCCTCCCTCATTTTGATTAGATGTTATTACATTAGAATTTTTCTTTTCCATGAAATGTTTCAATGAATGAACTACTTTCTTTTGAGTTAAATAATTACCCTTCACCTCACATTTGGACTTTCATTCCGACGATGTTTCATATTTCAAACTTCAGTTACATATCTCCTAGCTTTATTTTATTCTAAGCTTTGTTTCTTATTCTTAAGTCTATTTTACTGAACTGTGGAGAGTAAATATGTTTCTGAGAAACAGTTTGTCTTTCAAAAAAGAGTAGAGGCACTGTAACTACTAGAATGAGGAGTATTGACTGCTCACTTGAAGCAGTGAGTCAATACCCTTGCAACCATGGCCAAGTCATGAGGTAATTGAAGTTATATAGCCTTCACATAAAGGATCTTCTTCACTTAAAAATCAGATCTTAATATCCAACATTACCAAGAGCTTGCCCAGTTAGACTCTCAATGCTATAACTGAGTCAGAATCATAGAATCATCTATTCTGGAAAAGATCTTCAGGATCACCAAGTCCAACCACTGAAATAACCAACTAAATCATGTCTGTAAGTGCTACATACACATGTCTCAAATGCCTCCATCACCTCACTTGCCAGCTGAGAAAAGTGACTGACACTTCCTCACTGCAGCCCCCTTTCAGGTGTTGGAAGAGAGCGATGAGGCCTCCCCTCAGCAAGAGGTCTGCAAGAGCCCAAAACTAAATAAAATATTCAAGACTTACTACAATCTACTGGTGAGACAATCTCTTCTCAGGTCCTGCTGTACATCTTTTGATGGACACAGGCTAACACAATAGGTCTTGGTGGCTACATAGGCATTATACTAACTCATGTTCAGCCAGCTTTTAAACAGCAACCCTAGATCCTTTTCTGTGCAGCTTTCCAGCCACAATTCCTCAAGTCTGTACTGATGCATGAAGTTATGTCCATATACAGCATCCAGCACTTAGTCTTGTCAAGTTTCATGATTGACATCCTATTTATCTAGCCCACCCAGATCTCTCTTCAGAACCTTCCTATCCTCAAGCAGATAAAATATAAAAGCGGGCTAAGTGAAACTGTTAATCTAAAGCTGAATCTTCTTGAGAATTACAGTTTACAGAACACTGAAGAGTTGAAAGTTTTCATGGCTAACTGAGAATCTGAGAGAAAGATACCATACAGAAAATACTAACTGAAGATACTAGGAAAATAAGTTTGCTACAGTTTTTCAGATAAAAGTAACCCAGTAACAAAGTCCTCAGTCTAACTAAACTTCTCAGTGGCAGCAAGCATGTAGCAGTGGCCTACTGAAGGAAAGCTGTAGTCACACTGTTTGTAGTCAAGCAAGTAGCACATTTGTACTAGTGACTGAACTACATGCTGCCTGTATTATTATCTTCATGATTTTCACAACTTTCAAATATTTAAATATTTTCTCCTTTGGTCCTGGGACATTTTCTAACACCACTTCTGCCAGATATATATGTGTATTTACA
>PPHD01006061.1:10474-25185 GCA_002909625.1 Bambusicola thoracicus
TCCCCCCCCCCCCCCCCCCCGCCCCACGCTGTGTTTCCGGAGGCTTCAGCTGCATGCGAGCGCTTTGAGACAGCTCCCTGCAGCTGCCTCGTGCCAGGCTTCCACCACCGCACAGCTCCTGCTGCCCAGTGCCAGCTGTGCCCACTGCACGTGTAGTGCTCAGAGGCTGAATGCAGTGCTTGCTCTCCCCTGCAAAACCCATCTGAGCCCCCCCGGGTGTGGCTTGGGGTGTCGTGGGGGCAGCTGGGTGTGTTGCGCAGGGAGAGTTGAACTGGGAAATGAATTAAATTCTTTCTCGAGCCAACTGTGCTCAGGAGCAGGAGTGGGCTGCATGAAAAGCAGCTCCAGCCTGGCGCTACGTGACGGGGATGCTGCAAGAGGCTGCTTTGCATCCCCTTTGTATGGGGCCCTGGCGCGTGTGCCAGATTTCAGGACCCGTGTGAATTTGCTGGCCTGGCTGTCCTCGCAGCCCATGTTTCTCTCTGAGCAAAGCTCAGAAGGCGGCTGCCGAGGGCTGCCTGCAGCTTGTTGCTGCTCACGGGGCTGCGGGGAGCTTCCTGCAAGCTGGGGCTGCGGATGCTGCTCTGCAGGTGTTGTTACTGCAGTGGGAGCTGCGGGCACCTCGGGTGTTTCGCTAACCCTGAGGTGGGGAGGATCTTCCTCACAACCCCCACCCCAGGGCAGCGCGCTCCTGAGCAGTGAAGGCGTGAGTCCCTCCGGCACGGGGGGGGGCTGTGTGCTCTGCTTGGAGGCGCTGCTGCAGCCATGGATGAGACCCGATGTGCTGCAGCTCTGCTCCCTCCGAGCTCTGCCGGCTCTGCTTTTTGGGCTTGGCTTTGGGGTTAAGCACATCACAGACCATCAGGACCACGGCAGCAGCCACGCTGACGTGTTGCAGTCCCATCTCACATCCTATGCAGAGCGCAGGGGATGCACCGGGCGGCTCCCGGCCAGCACGTGGGCGCAGCTGGCTGCTGGCACGTCCTGCTGTCACCTTTGGTCCCCAGCTGGGCGTTGGTGAGCCACGCTAACCCGGTGAGCCTTGACCCCACCGTGTTGTGCAACAGGGACGGGCTGATAGCAGCTGTGGGGCTGTCACACAGGCTGTGCTTATCGGGTGGCTGCTGCCGATGTGTCACCCTTGCCAGCGCCCTGTGTCTGTCCTTGGTGCCAGCCCCAAGGATCAGTGCCGGCCAAGGGGATTTCATAGCATGCTGTGGGTAAAGAGTAGCACCGAGCATGCATGAGGGGGAATTCCTGCCTATCCCTGGAGGTGATTTGGGTGCCGAAGTAGGACAGATAAAGGGAAGAACAAGTGATGAAATCCCTTGGTGAGGGATGTTTTAGGAACTCCGGTGTGGCTTGGCCATTGGGAAATCCCTACCAGTGATCAGGAGCTAACGATCAAGGCGGTGTCATTATATATGTATTATCTCAATAGGATGAGAGGCGATGGCCTTACGTTGTGCCAGGGGCTCAGGTTGGGCATCAGGAACAATTTCTTCTCCCAGAGAGCGGCGGTGCAGTGGCACACAGTGGAGCGGGGGAGCCCTCCGGGGTGCTCAGCACTGCAGAGATGTGGCACTGAGGGATGCGGTCAGTGGGGAGGGGTTGGGGTTGCATTGATGATCTGAGCTGTCTTTTCCATCCTTAATGATCCCATAATTCTACAAATATGGAACAGCTGGCCATTGAGTCAGGCCAGGGTGGTGCCACCAGGAGGTGAACGCCCCATGTGCTGCTGCTCTGCTCCCACAGGTCCTGGTTTGCTGCAGCCATAGGTTGGGGTGCTCAGTGCGGGTGGTGCTCTGTGAGTGCCGGGGGTCCCTTTGGTGCCACCCCCAGGCAGGGGGCGATGCGGTCTTTGTGTCTGCAGGAGGGGGGACCTCTGTTGGCCTGGGGCTCCCGCATGGAGTGGAGGTGGGTGCCTGCCCTCCATCCGGGCTGCTTCCTCCTCCACCTTCACCAAGCAATCTTAATCCCAAAAGGAAGAGCCTGGTCTGAGGATGTGCATAATAACAGGCTTCCTTAATGGAATGCTGCAATTACCGTGCCCTGTGCCTAATTAGCTAGGGCCAGGGCTCACAGGCTGTTCTGGTCTCCGTGCCCGGTCAGAGGTGCCCACAACTGTGGGTTGTGTGGGTCTGCAGCCCTGTGCCATAGCGGGGCGGGGGCTGAGAGCAGCCGTCTCACGGCCATCCCTTTGCTGTCCCCTTGCAGGAGCTGCGTCCCCGGTTGTGCCACATCAAGAAGGGCCCCAACGGGTATGGCTTCAACCTGCACAGTGAGAAGAGCCGCCCAGGGCAGTACGTGCGAGCCGTGGACCCCGACTCACCAGCCGAGGCAGCAGGGCTGCGTGCCCAGGACCGCATTGTCGAGGTGGGTGATGGGGTCAGGGGGAGGCTGGCGAGTATGGCGTGTCCCTGAGATATGGGATGGGCGGGCAGCCTACGGGGCATCCCCTGCCCTGAGTGCTGGCGGTGACTCAGAGCAGAGCTGTTCCGCCCCTGGGTGCAGCCATGCTGCACATCAACCTCTGCCACCTGATGGAGCACCACCGTCCCGGGGCAGAATGGTGCGGATGTGAGGGTGTGTGGTGGCTGTGTGGGTCCTGGGCTGCCTGCGCTCCCCGTGCTGGGGACGGCCACCCCGTGCCACCCATCTCCTGGCTCTGCCCTGCTCCCCATCCAGCCCTGTGCTAATCACTGAGAAAATCTGCTTTTAATGAGGTTTTGCTGCTAATCCCCGCACGTCTCCGGACATCCGCGGGGGGCTGCAGCCGGCGCTGGGCTGAGGAGTGTCCCTTGTCACCGTGACATCCACAGGTGAATGGGACGTCCGTGGAGGGCAAACAGCACGCGGATGTGGTGGCGGCCATCAAGGCGGGTGGCGATGAGACCAAACTGCTGGTGGTGAGCATGCTGGCCGATGAGTTCTTCAAGAAGTGCAGAGTGGTGCCCTCAGAGGCGCACCTGGCAGGTGGGTCCGGTGTCACCCCCAGAGTGGGGCACGGGGTGTCCCCTTGTGCTGGGACGGGGGGTTAGTTGGCACCTTTCTGCCCAGCCCACGGCTGGCATGTGGCTGTGGGGGTGTGTGCTGGGCAGGGCTTATGGCTCTGCGGGTTACGCTTTGACAGGGCTGATGGCTCAGGGAGCGAATGGAGGGCATGCGGGTGTCCTTCACTCTGCTCCAGCCTTGGCTCCGCCTTGGCCCCTCCCTGCCCTGGTTTCTGGCAGGATGCGGACCTCACTGGCTGTCCCGGAGCTGTTGTGCCCACGGGCACTGATGTTCACAGCCCCGGCGTGAGCCTGTCCCCATCTGACACCGTGTTCTCTCTGCAGGTCCCTTGCCAGAACCCATTGCCAATGGTGATATAGAGAAGGTGAGATAAATTCCTTTCTGTCCTTTCTAAATCTCACCTGTGCTGGTCTGTGGGCATGGAGCCTGCAGGTTTGGGTGCCCCTCCATCCTTTGCCCTTGGGTGGTTGGGTGACCCATGGGCTGCCAGGGATGAGGCTCCCACGCTGTCACACATCAGCAGGTGCCACTGGGAAGGGGAGTGGGAGGTGGTGGCCCCCAGGAAGGGGATCGCTGTGGGCTCTGTCCTCACGATGCTGCGTGGCCGGGAAGGAGCCCTCATGCTTCAGGGAAGCAGCATCCTGTCCTGCAGCCTTCCTGCTGCTGCTGCAGCTGGGAAGTCAGGTTTAATCCTCCCAGCCCTGCATGGGCAGTGCAGGAGGTGTTTATTAGTGCGGAGCTATCAGCGGATTACGTGCAGGGAGGAAGAGTCTGACAGCTGCCAGGAGGGGTGGCAGCAGCCCCGGGGATGGCTCCCAAACCTCACCCCTCTCCTGCTCTGCTCCCCCAGGAAAATGGTGGAGAGCCGCGGCTGAACTCTGTGTCAGAGAGACCCCCCAGCCCTGCGCTGGCCACGTCCCCCGAGGGCAGCGAGACCCACAGTGAGGTAGGGCTGGGGATAAGGGCCGAGGAGGGGGGATGGGCAAAGCCCCCACGCCAAGGCTAAGCTCCTCTCTCTCCACAGCCCGATATGCAGGAAGGGGACAAGCGCAGCTCTGCGCCCAGCTCCCTGCTGGACCTCGACATCCCGCTGGCCGTGGCCAAGGAGAGGGCACACCAGAAGCGCACCAGCAAACGGGCTCCACAGATGGACTGGAGCAAGAAAAACGAACTGTTCAGCAACCTGTGAATCCGCCCCGGGGGGGACACGGCTCCCCCCATCCCCTTCGTCCCCACCGCCGTGATGGGGAGGACGGGGCTCGGGGTCGGTGAGCATCCCTGCTGAGGATGGTGATGGTGCCCTGGGTGCTCCTCCAGCCCTGGCGTGAGGCTTTGTGCACCCGGCTGTGTGCAGAGCTTTGGGGAGTTTTGGTGACTCGGAGTGGCCGGATTTGATGCCCAATGCTTCTCATCCTCTCTGCCAGCTCTCCTCCTCCCATCCCAAAACCCACCTCTGTTTCAGCCCCCCCAGATAATCTCCCTTTCTTGAGGCTCTTGGTGACTTTCACCAAGCCCTGCGCCACAGCAATTCCTCCTGGGGTTGGCACTCTTGACCTTGCGGTGTCCGTCCACGATGACCCCATCCCTTCATTCCTGTGCCCCCAGAGCTGCCCTCGGAGGCACTTGGGCGTCCCACATCCCCCACCCCAGGGTTGTTTTGGGAGAGGAGAGGTGCTGAAGCCAGCGCAGCAAGCAATAATCACCCTCTGTGCTGCTGCTTGCTCCCTGAGACAGAGCCGATCAGGGTTTGCATCCTACCCTGCTTAGTTTAAAGGGTCCCCAATAGACCGTCTTCTTTCTCCAAAATGAGAGGTTTTCCAATCACTTGGTTTATTTTTTTTTTTAATGTATTTTGTGGAAAATTCCTGTGGATGTTTTGTTTCTGTGTTTTGCAATCAGGTGTTGTATTGTCAAGCTGAAGAGAAATTCTGTTTACTGGAATAAATCTTCCTGACTTCACGTGTCCAGCTGGAGGCCAAATCCTTGCGGAGCCGTGGATCGCAGGGCACGGTGCCAGGGGGGACCTGAGGGCAGGGGCTGCAGGCAGGGCACCATCCCTCGTGAAGGTGGCTGTGCACGCTGGGTCCTGTCTGTGCGCAGACACCGTAGAGTCCGAGTTTGTTTGAATGTTCCCCTGGAGGAGTTAAGCCATGGTGAGCTGACACGGTGTCCGGTTTGGTGCTGGGATGGAGTAATGGAGAAGGCTGGGCCGGTCCCTGTGTGAGTTAATGCCTTGGGACGATTAAAGGGCTTTAATCCCACAGAGTGGGGGCAGTTCTAGGCTACCGTGTGCCTACTCTAATCTGCCCATCCGTAGGGACGTGGCTGCTGGCTGGGCTGGAGGGAGGCAGCATTGCTGGGGGCAGCCCCAACCCTAAACTGCTCCAATGGGGGGTGGGGTGAGTCTGAGTGCTGGGGCTGCCTTCTCTGAGCAGGCTGGAGGAGGACGGGGCACTGCCTGTCCTGGGTGGGACCTCTGAGGGTTTTGCCAGCCCTGGGGTGGGGGCTGACCCCCCTCTGTGGAGATCGGAGCCTGCAGCTGAGGGCTGTGGGGCTGCGGTGCCAGCCCTGCTGGGCTCATACAGCTATTTTTAAGCTCTGTGTGCTGGGACAGCTTATGCAGCTCTGCGCTAAGCCCTCCTGCTGCAGCGGGAGCGTGGGGGAATGGATCCTTTGCTGCAACCAGCAGCGTGGCTCACTCGGCAATCCTGAGTGCTGCAGGTGTGGATGTGTTGAGCCCCCCCTTCCCAAGGGGTACTCTGTCCCAGACCTGATGTTGTTTTGGGTTGCCAGGGTGAAGGCTTTTCCCGGCTGCCTGGGGAGGCAGGGAGTGCCTTGGTGTCGCCTGGGCACCAGGGATGCCAAGTGCAGTGCTCGCTGATGCCGGAGCAACCCCATGGCTGGTGCAGCCGGAGCAGCACCCCGTGCCCTTGGGGCTATGTGGGACTGTGGCCCTCCAAAGCAAGGCTCTCATGTGAAACTGAGGGTGAGAAAACCCCTGACCCGCTCTGTTCCAGGGTGGGCTGGGCAATGGGAAGACAAGGCTGGTCTCTTATTCCCTCTCTTCCAGTCATCGCTGCTGCTCTGGAGCTGGGTGAGGGCCAGAAAAGCAGCTTCCAGGTGGGGATGGATGTGAACCCATAGGAGATGTTTTCCTGGTGTGATGAGGCAAGCGCAGAGGGAGCCTGGACAGCCCCAGCATTGTGCCGGTAGGGCTGCGTGCTGGCAGCAGTGAGGAGTGCCCAGGGTAGGCGAGTAGCTCATGAGCAGCTCCTGGGACCATCCCCAAACCCTACAGCAGTCACACAGGGGGTGGAGCTGCTGCACCTTTCCAGCATCAGCACCCATTCCCTACACACACCGAGAGGACTTTGTCCTCCCAGCTCTTGAGCAAAATAGCCCTTAGCCCCCACCTGGCTAAGGAGCCTGCAGAAGTCAAAGCAGTACTGACCCTGCTCTCTGTTGGAGTTGAGAAGGTCTTTTTCAATCCTCCTTCCAGCCCTGGGGAATGGCTGTGACAGCTCCCAGCCCTCCAACCTCACACACAGCAGACGCTGCTTTTAGGAACAGATAGCTCAGTTTCACCATCTGTATCCAACCAGAGGTGTGTGTCCCCTATCACCCCAAGGTCTGTGTGTGTGCTTTGTGCTGGAGCAGCTCGTGCTGTCGGTGACCCTGACCACTTGGTTTGAAAGCCAGCAATGCTGCAGCACCTTGGAAGCTGGTAGTGCATGTGGTGGATGCTGCAAATGCTGTCCTGGGGGACAGAATCCATCCCTGCCTGCAGCAAGGGATGAAGGGCAGGAGGATTAATAGACCTTATAATTTTAATCTCAGCTGGAAGCGGAGCTGCTCTTTTCTCCATCGCTGCAGAAAGCTTTTGCTACAACAGAATCAATGTTAAATACTACTTGTGGTTTAAAATACCATCGTACACACTTGGTTCATGCACTTGGTTTTAACATTCATCACAGGGATGATTTTATTTAAATGAACTAAAACTGGAAAACTAAAACTCACAGATCTCAAAAATACTCATAAAGTAACACTAAAAATACCAGAGTCTGCCAGATAAAAGCTTTCAGATCTGCACAGGGATGTTATTATCTGATACTTTATAACTCAAACAAATCATTTCTGGTCTAAAATTAGCCCTTCTGTCTGCTCTTACAGTGGGAAAGCACCCAGGAGCAGCAGTTATCCTCCTTTCTCTTTTAGCTTCCCTGCTGTGGAAAGCACGCTGCGTGGGGCAGGAAAGGTCAGATTAAATAACTGCATTAAAAGTCTGTCCGGTGCGAGTCAGACAAGTACCTCCTCTTTGGGAACAGACCTCGGCTGTATCACAGGCTGACTCTTGCCCTAAAGGTGTCCGCTCCAGGGAGTGATGCTGCCCCACACCGTGGTTCAGCTTATTGGAGAGCAGCAGGCAGCTCCACACCTTGCAGAGGAAGTCCTGAGCTGCCCTGAAGAAAAGTCACCATTCTGCCTTCTTTCAGACGTCTTTCTCCTTGCTGCGGTAACAGCAGAGCCAAGAGATTAAGCGGCGTTTTGCTGATGGCCTGAGGTTTGCAGTCCACACACATAGCAGGTATCAGTGTGCCAAAGCACAGTTCAGAACTGAGCAAGAGATCCTGTCCCAGAAGCCTCCCGCAGCTGCCAGTTCCCTTATGTAGAGATCACGGAGAGACTGCTCAGGTCTTGCTTGACTTGTATTAGTGATTCTAATTGTGTTAATAGTTTGATGGCTCTTTTCTTATGTTGAATCAGTAGCCTTCAGGTGGGCTCAGAAGGGCTGTGCTATCTCCCTGGACTGCGCCATCCTTGTTGTAAGAATCATTTCCTGGCCCTGTTTCAGCTGAGCACGGCCATCAGCCAGGCGTTCCTCACTCATTCCCTACCCCTTCACCTCCACCCCGATCATCCTCCAGAGCTGAAAGGTGAATCAGCACTTTCCCCTCACGCCCCATAAAGGGGTTCAAAGAGTTGCTGTTGTCCTTTTTGACTTCCAAATAGATTTTCAGCATTCAAAGAAAGCTCTGCTGCTCCCAGGTTGCTTTCAGAGGTACCTCAGATCTTTATTTTTTATTATTACTTAATAGAGGGCAGACTGAGCTACCTGAGCACTCAGACTTCCTCTGCACCAGTGACAAATCTTGCTCTGAGGGCAGTGGGAAGCAGGAACACAGGTTGCTGCTTGTCCAGAAACTGGTTGTGCCAGGAGTCAATTAACTGCTGGTGACCGTAGGCCCCGCTGGAACAGCATGTTAAAGTCATGGAGTCATTCCTAACCAAGTCTGTGAATTAGCGACTGTTCTCCAGGTCCAAACTTCAGGCAGTACTCTTAGCTGTTACAGCAAAGTGGAAAAGTGACAAGATGACAAAGGAAACAGACCAGAACAGCGAAGTGCAGCCCTGTCATTCATGCTCAGACCTCACAATGAAGTCCAACCTTTCCCCAGAGCCCAGGTTTGTGTCTGGCTCTATCTGTCAGTCTCCAGCCCCCCAGCTGGCAGCTTCTCTTCAGTGTAGCTTTTCTTCTTCACGTGCTTTGTCTGCTCCAGGAGCCACTGTCTCTCGTGGTCACTGACATCCAGCCTCAGCGTCACCTCTTGGAAAACACTGTTCACAGAAACCTGTATCACACAGAAGAAACAGAGCTCCATCCCAACCATAGGACAAACACTGCTCACATCGGGGTAGAAGCCGGGCTGTCACTGCACCTCCTTAAAATTTAGCTTCTTGAACATGCAGATACTGGCTTCGTTTTCCTGACCTATCTTAGCCTCGAATTTGGTGATGCCTAGCTCTGTCACTCCTACAAAACAAACCAGAGAGACAACAGTTACCGTTACCTGCTTGGTTGCCATATCTACAAAGACACAGGGTTGCAACTTCTGAGGCAGATGCTCCCCTTAACACCCAGCGTACCAGGTTAATCACCAGGAATATGTGCTTCTAGATCACATCACAACTTTACCCTTGCCTTGAGCCATCCTTACCATAGGACATCATCATCAGAGTCGCCTCCTTGCCAAATCCTCTGCCACGATAGCTGGGTTCTGAAAGACAGAGCCGCAGAAGTCAGCATCTTGTTACGGGAGACAAAGCAGCCGTGCTGGATGCTTTTCAGAAAAGACTGTGACCCGGACCAGCAATGGGTGCCGTTCAGGGCTGAACAGTCAAGGTAACGCAATGAGAACAAAAAGCTGCGATAACATCTGTGATTCTGTGATCTGTCTGCAGCTGCCTTTAGCCAAGGTGACAAAGACCCGAGATGGCAAGCAGACCCTTACCTGCTATCATTATTTCAATCTCACCCAACGTTGGATCCTCAGGGTCAGTGAGGAAGAGATTCACATCCCCCACCATGCAGTCCTCATCCCCACATGCCTGCTCGGCCCACCGCTCCGTGTCCAGCACGATGAAGGTGCACTCTGGGGAGGATAAAAGCACACCATTTTTAGGGCATGTTAAGAGTTACTTACACAGTACTGAAGGCTGAAAGTAAAGGCACGCAGCGGACAAAGTGACAGCAGTCTCCATATGTTAACAGCGAGGAAGTGGTAACAATGAACTTTCCATGCCAAGCATGCCTACATCCATCACTAGAAATGGAAATCGCTGTCTGCTTATGCAGGCACTAAGACTAGAAACAAGCATGAAAGGAGCACGGAAATGTCTCACTGCTTTCTCTCTCTGCAGCAAGTCTGGGCAAAGGATGGTTTGGTGCACAGGACATCAAGACTCGGTGATTCACCAGGCAGTCTTACTGCTGCTTTCAGCAAGGCTTTTAATGCCAGCTGAGACAAACGTTCCAGGCTGAGATCTTTGCCAGCCTCGCTATTTTGCTGCTCACTGTACTTCTACAAGGCTTTTATGGGCAGTGATTCACTACCTGTAATACAGCCAGGGAACCAATTCAGACAACACATCTCAACGAGGTAATTACAAAGCCATTCCATTTCTCAGGGAAAAATACAACTCCCTTCCATGTTTTTATGACAGTCAGAACTGGGGAGTGGTGGCCGTGCAGCAGCTTATCAGATAACACTGTGTAAAGTAAATCAGCTGTCTCTGAAAAAGCACACAAGAAGGACACCGACAGCCCTGGATGTTCTCTAATTCCCTGAGCATACACTGGCTGCAAACATGCTCTGGTCTCCCTAGAAAGCTACCACAGCTGTGTTCCCCTTGCTTTAAACTGCCATCATTCACTCCAAATACTGAAGATGAAGGAACCCAGAGACCCTCAAAATACAGAAAGTGTAAAGATGAGCAGACTGAGCCAATGTGCTGCAGCACTAAGGCAAAGCTGTGCGCTGAACAGCCAGCCAGCCTCACACCCGCTCTGGCTGCTAGCAAAGCCCGCTCCCCAGGCACTCAGCCCACCGCGTGTCCTTCCCAGCACAGAAGGGGACCCTCTCAGCCCTTCCACCCGCCCTCACAAAGCACTGAAGACCCGCACTGTCTGCGTCGTCCCTCCAGCTGCGCTGCATCTCGTACTCCTGCTCCAGGCTCAGCGGTTCCGAAGCGGTCAGGCGCTGCAGCTCCTCTGACTGCATCCACTCGTGGTACCTGAAAAGAGGTCCCTGGCTTCACGCTGCTACTGCACTCGGATTTCCACAAATGCTCCAAGGATGTGCCTGCCACCTGCCAGCGAGCTGTCCTAGGAATGCCAGCCTGGCATTCGCAGCAGCTTAAAAGCATCCGCAGACCTCTTTTTAATACAAAACAGGAATGGGTGCTCTCGGAAATTCAGCAATGCCTGCTGGTCCTGCGGCTTTGTCTGGAGAGCACCATAATGCGAGCGGCACCAGGTTCCACTGCGCTTCATACCGACTGCTTCCCTACGGCATCACCGCTCTGCCGACCGCCCGAGTAACGCAGCTCACGGCCCGCCCGCCCGCGCTCCTCCCCGCTCACAGCCCGGCGCTGCCGTCCTGCCGCTCTGCGGCCGGTGGGGAACGACAGCAGCGAGCGGACGCGGCACGGCACGGCACGGCACGGAGCTGCGAGGGGTGCCGGCTGCACGCACCGACATCTCCCACTGCGCTGCTCCCACAGGGAGGACGGCCGTGCTGCCCAGCCCGGCCCCTTCTGTGCGCCGTGCTAAAAAAGAACCGAAACCGGACGGCACGGAGCGGCAGAGGCCGGGAGCCGCGTACCGGGGCACGTGCGCCGAGCTGTACGGCACCAGCGTCACCTTCTCGCCCCGCAGCGCGGTGTTCTGGTTGATCCTCATGGCCCCGCTGCCGTCACCGGGCGGCCCGGGGAAGGGCAGCGCTCTGGAAGGCGGCTCGGCGGCACGGACTCGTAACGGACGGGGCCCGGCTCGTAGCAATGCCCTCACAGCCGCCTCCCTGCGAGCGCAGCGCCCTGTCGGTGCCGAGGGCCCTCAGCGCCGCACGGCACGGGCGGGGCGGGGCGGTGTGGGCCGGGGGGCGCTGTGCCGACGCGGACAGCCGCTGACCGTTACCGCACGCCACGCACGCGCACAAACTCCACACGCTTCCCTGTCGCCGATGGTGACGTCGTCGTCGCTCCGTCCCCTTCGCCCGCCCCCTCTTTGCGCACGTGACCACACACCCCCAATCGCAGGCGAGTTGGTTACACCCCCCTCTCCCCATTGGTAGTGGGCCGGTCACGTGTGCGGAAGGAGCGCCTGGCGGGCCGCGCGTGCGCTGTAAGAGCCGGGTGGGGGCGGGAGCTGGGGCTGCTGAGGTACCGGGGCGGCTCCGGGCGGGTCGGAGTTAACGGGGGCGGCTGTGCCGCTGTAGTAAACGGGCGCTGCTGCAGAGCTCGGTCTCTCTCTTGCCTGTCCTCTGTTTGTGCCGCAGGGCGTTGGTTTCGGCGGGCCGGGGTCCGCAGGGAGGGGCGCGTGGCCGTTTCTCTGAGGGCGGTGGCGTCTGCGGGTCAGCGCGGCGCGGAGGTGCTCGCGTTTCCCGCCGTTCTTCGGGTCGAGGTTTTAAGCTCCTCAGAGCTGCTGCTTTGGAAGTCGCGGTTCCCGTAGCGCCGCTCCGTCTGTAGCGTCCACGCGCCGAAGCGGCGGCTCATCTCTGCTGGGGGCGCGGGGCGCTGCGCGGTCCCCTCGGGGCGCCGATCCTCCGCTGTGTGCCGACGGCCCCTGAGCGGTCAGTGCGGGCGGAGCCCCCCGAGCCGCGGCTGAGCCGCTTTGTGCAGCGCCAGGCGCGGCTGAGGGTCCGTCGGCTGCCGGGGGTGCCGGCGCTGGCGCCGAGTTGCTGCTCTTTCTGACGGAGGTAATGCGGCGTTGTGATTTTTCCCCAGGTTGACGACGGCAGAAGTTGCAAACGCCACCTCGTTTCGTGCAGTTCTCCCAGCTGTCGTCACCATGGCTGGGGGCATCACAGATACGGGGGAGCTCTACTCTCCGTATGTGAGTACTGTGCTCAGGGCTCGCTGCTGGCCTGGACGCCTCTTCCAAGCCCTCTTCCCTCGGCAGGCTGTGCGCTGTCGTTTCCTGCTGCCCTGCGTGTGTAACCTTGGTGCTGCAGGCCGCGGTGGAGCTCTGAGGCTGCCTGAAAATAAGACCCCAGATTCACTCCTGTACTGCGAGGGGTGGTGTCTGTCTGAGATACAGCTTTGAAACGCGTTGAGTAGCTCTGTGTCCAGTATCTCTGTTCTCCTCTGCCTGCTGCTCTTATGCTCCGCTGACGTTTCCCTCAGCACAAATTGTCACGTGAAGCTGCCTTAAAAGGGGGAACTGTCGCGTGGAAATTATGCTGAGTTTGAGCTGTGCTGCCTGAGCTTTGAGTTTGTTTAATGTTCACCGGAGTACCGAATTATGCGTATTTGTAGCTGTTCTTTCAGTAACTTTATTTTAATCCCCTTCACTTAAAATAATCAGACACGATATTTCTGCTGTGGTGTCCGGTGAATGTACGCTAACAGTTACTCCTTTGCTATGTTACTGGAAATACGATTTTCATAGCTGCAGGTGTTCACAGTGTCAACAATTAGATGAGTGCTTTGCAAACACTTTTTTCCCTTCCTGAAGTGAACTCACAGACCACTAAATACAGAGCTAGTACTGAAGTCAACGTTGTTGGCTTTCAAATATTCTAAAACGTTCATCCCTATGTTAATGATTGAATTTAAAGTAACTGGAGATTGGGCTACAGAAATAGGCCACAACTGAGAGAACAGAGAACAAGACAGTAACTGGGACAGCTGGGCTCTAAAGGATGAGTGTCACCAGCCCTTCTGCCATGTTAGTGTTCCCATCTCAAAGTGTAGAGCACTCTCATTTTTCCCTGAAGATGTCCAGCTACACCACATATGTGGCATTCTCATCTCTGCCTACTTGACCAAAGTCAGAAACACCTGAGTGTTTTCTTTTGGAGTCCTTCAGTGAAGGGAGTCGCAGCCCTGGGCACTTGAGCGGGAGACGTGCTTAGTGAATGACAGCTGTGCTGGCTGAATGAAAAGAACCTGCTGACAAGCTGCGATGGCTGATTTTTATCCTGGGAGAACCATCAAAAGATGACTCTGCTGTACTGTTAGTGAATGTGGGACAGGAGCTCTTGCAGGATTTCTAGGAAATAGTTCTCCCAATGTTCATTTCTCCACGCTCAACAAAATGTACTCAGACAGCTCTTCACTAACACTTTCCTCTAGAGAGACTGACCTGTATTTAAAGCAACAACAAACCAACAAATGTTGGGGCATTTCTTGGCCCTGACTTCAGCTAAGTTTACAGTCTGAGATGTATTCTCCAGGTACACAGTTACGGTTTTGCTCCTGACCAGAAGAACAGTGGTTGCTGGAGATATGGTGAAATACTTTCCTTTCCAGAAGCACGTTACCTTTCTCAGAGTGTGCTGATTTGCTTGCTGGTAAAATGACGATCCAGCTGACAGTTACAGTTCTGCTTGAATACATCCTAAGAATAGCAGCGAATAAGGCATTCTGGAAGGGACCTTTTGTATACAGTCATAATTAGTTAGCCTGAGGTCAGAAAATAAGGAGAGACCCAAAACCATGCTGTAGAACTCTTCTGGTAAAAGACAATGGGTTTGAAAACAAATGAAAAGCTTGCATGCTTTCTAACTTTGAAAGATGGAGGAATACTTACAGAATCAGGAGAACAGGGAAGGGATATCGCTCACAAATATGTGCTGTAACTTTGTTCTCTTTGGTTATCGGTGTCCTCCTGTATTTATCTCTAACATGGGCTTGCGCCTGTCTTGCTCACAATGACTGCTCTCTATTTAAGTTTGTCTGTTTGTGAGGTGATGTGGATGATCTCTGGCACAGCTGTAAATTCATGTTGGATTATGTGGATGATTGCAGGTTGGTCTGGTTTACATGTTCAACCTCATCGTCGGGACAGGAGCCCTAACCATGCCAAAGGCGTTCGCAACAGCAGGGTGGCTCGTCAGCCTCGTTCTCCTGATGTTCCTGGGCTTTATGAGGTAGGGTGTGAGTATGCGCCTTCAGGAGCTGGGGAGTTCAGTCAGATGGAGCTGTAACAGTGCTGAGGTTTATGCTGCTTTTCTGAGTGATCCTGTCCCACTGCTGCTTGAGCCCTGATCTCTGCAGCTGTGCTGCCTGTGGACCTTATTTGGAGGGATGCTAAGCCCCATGTCTTGTCTGATGGAGAAGACTTTTTCTCTAGTCCACATTCTTTTGGAAATGTCCCATGCTTGCCTGTGTCACCAATCCATTCCCTAAAC
>PPHD01006062.1:0-10227 GCA_002909625.1 Bambusicola thoracicus
GGGCAACCTGTTCCACTGCGTCACCACCCTCTGGAGGAAAAGCTTCCTCCTAATATCTAACCTAAACCTCCCCTGTCTCAGTTTAAAACCATTCCCCCTTGCAGTGGAATTCAGGAGAAACTCACTAAATACCAGGAGGCAGACTGTGTGGACTAGTTACAGTGAGATGAGTCAGACATGAGTTGATAAGAACCCTATGTTCTTCATTATTCTGCTTAAACAACCTAAAATATTATTCAATACCATCTAATGTTTTGACTATCAATAACAAAATATTGCGTTTTAAGTAGTGCTGATTCAAAAGAAATGCCAGTGAAATATTTGAATTCTGTTGTGGCCACAGGGGAAGAAATGACGTAGGCCTCCCTGTACTTAGCCATCCCCTCACAGGTTTCCGCTTATTAGTTGATTAATTTGATGTTTCCCAAACTGTATATGGATCACCAGTTACTACTGGTTGCAACATCTGTAGTGGGATGCTGACAAAGATAAGGTAGAACTCAGCTACAGGCTAGCCATGCTTGGCATGTAACTTCATTTGTCTTAGTGAACAGCGTAGCATTGCCAGACCTCTTTAAGGTGTTATTCTTCTAGGTTGAATAGTGACCCCTGTGACTACTGGGTCCTCAGGAAATACTTGTAGTTTCACATCTTTTTCACTTCGAGTAGATTTAGATTAAATTCAGCCTTTTTTTCTGTGTGTGGTGATGGGGAAATTCTAATGTTATACTGGGGAAGGTGGGAAGTTCTTAAGTGCAAAGAATATTCAAAATATCAAAGCTTCCTTCTTAACTACTAGTAGATATTTTTAATAGACAATTATGCGTGATCTTGGAGCGTTTGAGTTTAGTACAGTCAGAGTTTGCTGAAGTTGAGTATAAATGAACTTCAGTGAACGATACTGGTTTTGTTTATTGAAGATCTCACTGCACTTCCACTGTTCCAGAGAAATATTTGTCAGATGAATCAGCATTTTTTTTGACAGGAAATTGTTCCACTGAGATCTGTTCAATCAGATTTGGTCTGCAAGCAGAAAGAGGCTACTTTCTAGCTGTCAGCACTGAAACCTCACCCTACCATTACAGTCCATGTGTGCTCTATCCCACGTGAGTGACTGGATTTGCATTCTTTGGGTGCATTTGCACACTCAGGTGCATCTGTGCAACTATAGGCTATGTAACTGAGTATTTCATTGATGCACAGAAGTATGAATAAATGACCGCTTTCTCTTCTGTTTTAGCACTGTAGGTATTATAGAAACACAGAAAAGGGGAAAATAATTGCATTAGAACTACAACTGAATTATTTCCGCAAGTAGCAGAAGGAGGCCTGTCCCCTTACTCATTTTTCATTATAAACAAAGCTCACGTAGGTTTAGATGGTCATCAGATGTATATTGTTCACCTAGGATAAAATACTGAAACTAACATGGTTGAAAATTTTTCATGGGGCTTTGGATCAGCTCCTTTTGGCCAGGGTGTGAGCAGCTCAAGATCCTGTGGGTGAGAAGGGAGATAAGTGTACAACAGTGAACGTCCATTTCTTAGAGCTGCTGGTTTAGGGCACTTAGAAGAGTTTCCATGTGCTGTATTTTAAGGCAATTTGGGCTATGCTTTGAAGGTCAGCTTTGAGTTATAGCTGAGGTGCAATAAATATCAGGATTTCTGCTTCACAGAGCAGTTCTTTTTTCAACCTAAGTCAGCTTAATTCTGCCTCTTGCACAATGACAGCTGTGTTTACTTGATCTTGCCTATGCAGATGATAAACTGAGAACTTGACTTGCCTTTGATAAAGACAGAGAACCACAGGCATCCCTTTAACATCACTGTTGCTCAGGCTAGCATGCTTCTCTAGCCTACTTACCACCATACCCGGTACGCTGTTCTGAAATGTGCTTTTCCAAGGCGAGCCGTAGTTTAGTGGTCTCATCTGGCTCATCTGCTGTTACGTGATCCACCAAAATAAAATGGGAATGATTGTGGTCCAGTGAATACAGTGGACCTTGGGCATTATCATCTGATTGGTAGTGTATGAGACTTCCATCCTAGAGATAAGAGGAGAGATGTTAACGTTCTATACGAAGCACAGCCCACGTTAAATAACTGTCTGGGTAAAACAGAACCCCTGTTTCAGTCTTCTATTGTAAGGATTGCACAAACCATAGACAACCATAGATGCTTTTTCAAGCTCTCCTTCCATAAAAATTTCTTTCCCACTGCTGCACATTCACTTTGATGTATCATTTCTAGCTGCAAGCCAGGCTGTAAATGCCTCGTTATTTTTCTTTTTCCTCTTCATAATCACTGTTCTGTTGCAAGTAAGCCAGATCAATGCTGTAGCTTAAAACCTGCCTTTTCTTTCAGTGTGCTTCTTTCCCAGTTCCTGCACCCTTTGAGTTGATGAGCAAAATACCAGCTTAGCTATTGTGCCTATGTGCTGCGTTATTCTTCCTGCTAATTTTGTGTGTACGGATGTGCCTATCTAGGCATAGCAATGTAATTGTGCAAGTTGCCTAGTCATTAAGGTATGGTAGAGAGATTTATACCGTTTTTAAGAGCCAGTTCTTATGTGGAACCCTTGTGAATCTCAGCTTTTGTTGTCCTCTGCTGGAAAGAGGAGGTGCCCATCTGAATCCTGGGGAAATTCAAGCTAGGAGCTGTACAGATTTTCCTCCACAGCCAAGGCTATGGCTAATGTTAGAGAAACAGTGAACCTATCATCAGGAGCTTGTAGCACCATTACTAATTCATTAAAAACATAAGGGAATTTGGAGAACAAGCTCTTTTATGCATCTGATAGAAGGGCTGAGCACACTGCGTGTCATTATGCCAAGTGGCTTTCTGAAACATAGCTGTTTATGGTCAAACTGCAGAAGTGAAATATCCTCCAAAGGTCACAAGAGTTGTAATAAGATGTGTTCCTATGGCTTCTTTCCCTCTCAGCAGCTCTGGGAAGAGTTGGAACATTGGAGGCTGTTCCATGGGGAAAAAACAGTAAACTTGTACATCCTAGCATCACAAGTGTCTCTGGCCTCCCCCTCTCACTCCACATCACTCATTTCTTATGGAAACTTATATCGAAACAGTTAATTTGCCTTTAAATTTCTGTTTTGATGGAGGGTGTGCCTGTGTTCTGCTGCCATGTAATTTTAAGCCTGCTCACCAGAGATTTGGCCTTAGATTAGGACCGTGAGATGCAAAAACTGACTGAAAAAGGCTCTCAGGGATTTTCCTATTTATTCCCTGAAAACATGGAAGTGATCATTCAAGGATATTGAAAGCGTGCCAGTAAATGAAACAAGGAAGAGATCCACTGATTCCAGGGCTTGTTTTTCTCCTTGCAAGCGTGTGCTGTTAGCTCTATTTCATACAACAAGCTGTTTGTGCTAGTAGCAAGTATAAGGTGAACTGGGTTTAGATCAACATCCTTGTCTGTAGTTCTTTTGTCTTAAAGTAACTGACTAAAATCTGGAATGTCTTTTGGTCGATGTAGTGCCAGAAGTCAGCGGGTCAAGAATGTTCTACAAGTATTCTTTGACGAAGAACTTGGGCTCTGGTCAAGAAGGAGAAAATCTAATTTGGTAACAGTGCACTTGTTTTGTAGCTGATGTTTGGGATAGATTGAGATGTCTTGTGATTGCTTAGTCCGGGAGGGAGGTGCAACAGTTGGTTTACTCTTGCTGGAGGAACTTTCCTGAACAAAATTCCCTAGTGTGATCGACTGAATTCTTTCCTCTGAACCCTTCAAATAGGTTGATGTCTTCCAACTGGAGAGTCTCATCTAACAGAGCACTCAGCTTGGGAAAAGGTGTGGAAAGGAGGGAAGCCCAGTGACAATAAAAAAGCAGTATAATCTGGCAGCCTCCCCCTGCTGATAGCTGGTGTTTTACTGCTGCCTGTCTGATAAAGAGCATGATACAAGTTCAAAGAGCTGTCTATGTCATTTGCTTCTCAGCTTCTGCGGGGAAGTAAAATAGCACATTCAGATTGTCATTAATTGTCACTACGTACCTACATTACCCTTATAACAGTTTGCTTAGGATAGACAGGATATACACTGACAAGGATGTCATTAATTGTCTTCTCCACCCCCAGGTCGATTCAGCATAAACTTGTCTTGGCATTTGCAACAACTGATGCATAAACTTCCATTGCTTTGACCTGAACTGTAGAGAGCCTAGAACTCACGCGTACTAGACCAAATCCTGCATGGGAAGGGAAGCATTTTTTGGCCTGGAGTGTAGGGAAGCTTTTACGTGTTAGACACCAATTCAGTGAGAGCGGAGAACTTGATATTGAAGTATTTATGGCTTTGTTTGATACTAAGATGTACGAAACTTCTAAAATAGCTTGGAATTCTGCAGTAAGTGGACAGGGTGAAAAAACCACTGTTAAAAGTACCCTGTGATATGTTTTTTTTCCCTGAAGTTCCTGTTTTACCAGATACTGAGTTCATGTCCAATGCTGTCACCTGCTGGATATTTGAAGAATAGCTGCCAGATACACTCCACGGGGCACAGAATCGTTGGGGGTCTAACGACTTTCCCTGCTTTTTACCTCTGTCTTCCCCTAAAGCACACATTGAACTCCACTTCTGTTTTCAAGGTAGCTCAAGTACTACTTCAACATTATGTAAACGTGGAGATCGCTTCTGAACAATCCTGTCTTGCCAGTAGAATAAGGGGGAAAAATACCTTTGTGTTGTCCAGAGTTTCTCTGTGCTGAATTTTTCCAAGGGAAGTAATTCCTATGGCAATCACTCTTACTTTGGATGAAGTACTTGCTAGTGTGTGATCTCGAACTGCTTGCACCAAGTGCCTTGTTATTCCAACACGTAAAGCACCGGTAAAAATCCAGGCATCTGAAATTATTATTTTTAATTGTGTTAGATAATTTATTTATAGTTGAACATTTGTGTGTCTTGTAACATTATTTTAAGTACCAGATTTAAGGTTTGTTTAGATGTGGACAAATCTTGATAGAATCATAGAATGGCCTGGGTTGAAAAGGACCACAATGATCACCCAGTTTCAACCCCCTGCTATGTGCAGGGTCACCAACCACCAAACCAGGCTGCCCAGAGCCACTTCCAGCCTGGCCTTGAATGTCTCCAGGGATGGGGTATCTGCAACCTCCTTGGGCAACCTGTTCCATTGTGTCACCACACTCTTTGTGGAGAAGACCTTAAAGCTATTTAATCTTAAGTATGGAAATCAACTGGATGTAGAACCAAAGAAAACTCTGGAACCAAAGTGCCAAAAAAAGGTTGGATAGTTGGCTCTTTCATTACAGAAACCAAAGCTGCTTAAATCTTGTCTGAGCCAGTGAGCTGAAACCAAAAGCCATGAAGCAATCATGCAAGTAGGGCCAGTGACACTAGAAGATCACTAGATGTGAGAATCCAGCAGGAGTATAAATCCTTCCTTTAATGCCTGAAGTACTAACCTGTGCTTTGGGCTGCCTTTATGAGTCCTTTTTTTAAGGTGTCCCGCAGCCAAGGCTTCATCTGGAAATTTTCTTCTTCCCCTACTAAAGAGACAACCAAATTGGGAGCCGGTAGCTTCCATTTGTTGAGCATGACTTCAAATATTACTCCAGGGTGAATAGTACATGGGACCTTAATAAACTTGAATAAAAACGAAAAAAGAAACCTTGAGTAATAGCAGTACAGTAGGATACAGTAAAGGTAAATGTACCATAACAATTAAACGCTTATTAGTACTCCTTGATTACTTGAGCAAGACCTGACAGAGAATGAAATACTAGAACAAATTTAACAGGCTTCTGTGAAATTCATAAATAATACATATTCATAAATAATTCACAAATAAATTCAAAACAATCTCATTAATCATGTCAGCTCCATGGGTTCGTTCTGCATTATGAACTGATAAATCACTCTCTCCTTTAATGCTGCTATTCTTTAACTATCTTCAGTTCCGTGGCAGTTCAGCAAAGCCACGAAGTCTCTTAAGCATTTCTTGTTTCTGCGGTAGCTGAAATGTTTGCCTGATATCATGTCTGTTTTTCAGGTGTCCACATCCTGCTCATTTTCAGTGGCGTACTCTTGGCCTTTATTCAGGCTACGTTTCCGTTTGGCAAAGTAAATGCTTTTCACTGTTGGATTACCAGTGGGCATTGTGCTTTGGCTTCATGATGAAATGAAACCTCAAGGCTGAGTTCTCATCCTAGGGATTCCTTCTGCCTGGGTGGGGGGGAGCAGATGCAAGAGAACAGTGAGGAAGTGGGTCTGTCCATGTACAGCCTTCTCCACGTATTAACAGAACAGGGACAGAGAACTTTGAGAGCCTTGAAACAGCTCAGCAGTTTAAATCCCCAGTGATTAACTATTTGGAAGAAAGTGGTTAAAACAGGGAAATGGTGCAAAATGGAGGACACGTGATTTTATTTATTTATTCATTTTTAAGGGGGAAAAAGAAGGAGCAACTGTAACTGCAGCAGGTCTGTGCAGGTCAAGTGATTGATTTCTCTTTATTAATAGGTCATTTAAAATTATACTGCTGTTTATAAAGGTTTGGTCTCTATTTTGGTTGGAATGTGGTGCTTAGCACTCTAGTACATTGATCTTCAATATTATAATATTTAATCTATATTTAATGCTAAGCGAGTAACAGCAGAACAATAGCAATAGTGCTTCAAGGTTAAGACTCCTTAGTGCTGTACCTTTCCACGTTTCTTTCCAGAAGCTGTGAAGTCAATTTCTCCTATGCAGTATGGCAATTCTGTTTTGGAAGTTTCTTCTTTGTCGCTGCTGCAGTACTTGGTCTCCATCTTCTCCATTCAGTTTCTTGGGCGATCACCAGGCTAATCACTGAAATGATGTTGAGGAGGTTGGAAAAGGAGAAATTGATTAAACTGGAGAGGCCCCCAAATCCATGAATTTACATCTAGTTGAGTTTTTAGCTAAATATTTTCCTATTTCAATATTATGGTTGTACGGCCCAGCTGAAACTGAAGGTGTTTATGTTGGATGTGTGAGCAGAAGGAGGCAGATTCCATAATGCAGCTTTGTAACTTAGGTTATAGAAAGGCATGAAAGAATAAAGCAATTTGAGTGCTGCTTACAGGTAAAAATCTGAATTACAGAGTTCAAGATCCCACAGTCTGTCTAAAGCCATGTGGGGTGTTTTAGAGCCCAAGAGATAAGGAGATGCCTTAGCTATAACTATTGCAAGCAAAGGCTGAGCTGTGTCAGTTGGTGCTTGAATAATGCTGTCTTTCTGTGGTTATGCACCATGTTGCTATGACTGATATTATCCAACATGAAGACTAAATAACTAATTGATGATATTGTCTTCACCTGAAGATCATAGGACTGTGGAATGGTTTGAGCTGGAGGGCACCTTTAAGACCATCTAGTTCCAAACCCTGTGATGCAGTGAGGGACACCTCCTGCTGGACCAGGGTGCTCGAAACCCCATCCAGCCTGGCCTTGTGAGGAGAGGTTTGCTCTCTATTTGCTCCTGGAATAGGATATCTATTCATAAGCCAAAATACGTAAGACTGGATTTTACTTAACAGCATACAGTTCAAAAAGCGATGTGGTTTTCTTTATATGTGGCTACAGGAATGATGGCAAGTAATCCATCCTAAAGCAAGGTCATACAGTAAGAGCTGCTGTTCTGTTTTACGTTACTGGAAGAAGTCTGCTTGCTTTCCAGTTCTGCTGGGCTGGTATAATTGTAATTTCGAAAGAATACATACAGATCGCATACTTTATTTTGTTTCTCTTCGGTACAAAAACAATGAGGACAAAAGATCTCTCCCCTCTGCCCTCATCTGCATACTCAGTACATCTTTAAAAAAAATCCGTATGATAGCAAGCCAGAAATGGTAATCAACCCTGCATTCATGAGGCCACGTTCATAAAAATCCTAATTTCCAGGTCCAAGAGGTTTGCTGTGGATTTAAAAGTGGGTCAAACTAGCAAGTCTCATGTGGCTCCATTAGGATGCTCCAGCAGAGGGAGCAAGCCCTCTAGCTGTTTTCTATGGGGAAAGCCTGTATCTGAACTGCTTCAGCGCTGCTGTCTTTTAATTTCTTCTTTATGTTTCCCGTGAAAATGTTGTTAAGAGCTTCTCTATTCTCAGATTTTCCTCTGAAAATTAAGGACTCCCTCATATCAGTTTTCCTTATAAGCTATTCTATGCTTCCCTTCCTCCCCCTTAAACTTCAGACTTAGATCTGTGCTGTAAAGATACTGCTCATCCTGACAGCACACTAGTCACATCTTGAGAGAACTGTTTATTTTGAGTACCAGGATATCAGACTTTGCCAGGTTACAGTCTTACCTAGAAGACCTTATTTCAGATTATCAGTAATGGTCATTGCCACAAAACCTACCTTTTTGTTTAAGCCCACTTGGCCATGGGAGACACGGCTTTATCTCCTACGACCATAGAAGACAGTATTCTAAGGGGAGAAAAAAATAGTAAATACAGAGCCATAACACATTTTAGCTGTTCTAAAGCATAGAAGTATTATTACTTAGAATTTGCTGACAGAACAAAGGATTTGATTAGAAAAAGGTATTCAGGACTGAATTCCCAGGGTACATTTAGTCACCATTCATTACTGTCCTAGATAGTACGTCTTTATTTGTAACTACACACAGGCAGTGACCTCAGAATAGACAGAAATTTAGTAAGTAATCTCACCACTAATTTGCTCTCATGGGTAGGCCTCAAGTGGTTAATTTTATGCCTAGCCCTAGATCCTAACTTGTAAAATTTGGTCAGGAGGTTACATTTGATATCTCTTTTGGAACAAAGACATGGAATTACCAGGACTTATGCAGGATCTCCTTGTATTTGGACAATTAATTTTCTCAGTTATTTGATTTTTAGTTTAGCAACTCTGGCTTCTGGTACTGACAGAACAGCAAAACAAGTGCCCAAGTTGTGCAGGATTCTGAATGGTATCCATGCAAGAACTTAGTATGGCCCTACGTGGAGCTGAGAAACAACACTGGATGAGGTCATGGACTATTGTTGGGTGCAGTTCACCAAGTTTTTGCGTGCAGCCTTCAGGAACTTTTATAGACAAAGCCAACAAGCAAAGCCAAGTATCTTTTTGTTTTCAACAAGATTTGACACATTGACAGTTCTGTTTGCTTTCTCTTCTGCCTGCTGTTTAGTTTCCAAGGAGTAAATACTGGGACTTTAATTATGATGCAGTATTGTACAGGTGAAAATGTTCCATGTTGTTGCAGTGTTCTATGTAATCGTACAGTGGAGTAGGGAAATTTTGCTTTGAAAGTGTGGGGGAGAAGATTTTAAAGGCTATTCTATAGATATAGCAAGTGAAAGAACCAGGAGTTCCTCAGATTATGGATACTGCAAAATCAGCAGGACATCACCAGCTGCATAAGATTTGCAGCTGTGATTCCTGAACATGAAAGCTGATCCACAATAAAAGTTGAGTTGCCTTTCCATACAGCTGTATCAGCTCTTGCAATATAATCCCTCACTCTGATGGTCAGAATCGTAGGATACTTGTTCAGTACCGCGCACCTCCTCACTTTGCACTTCAGTGAAGCTCCACTGTACACTGATCAGTCAGCACATGGACTTCTTTTTTTCACTCATTTTTGAATATATATATTCAGAGCATAACATAGCTCTGCCATTTCCTCCTGGATTGTTGAAGTTTCTGTTTCTGTTGATGTTTCTTGCTCTAAAACACAGGCATGTTGCCTGATGCCTCCGAACAGGCAAAGTGGCTCTAGGCCTGTATTGGCAAGTTGCGTAACAAGTTATTCTTTCTTGTGTTGAATTCTGTCTGATTCTGGCTTTCACTGAAGTCTGTCCAGTGGTTTCAAAGGCTGTTGCTTTGAGACTTGAGGCTGTACTGGATTGCAAATGTCAGGTCACAGCAATTGGGTCAAATCTTTGCGGTCAAACTCGTGACGTTACATTGAAGTCAGCCTAACTAAGGATGTTGCATCACTGTAACATCACAGAGTGTTGTTTAATTGTAAGGGTCTGGAATACGTCCTGCCTTGGGAAAGATTAAGCAGATAGCCACTAAGAGGAACATAGTTTAAGTACTTTTGAATGACGGGGAAGGTAAAGAAGGAAGCAAAGAAGAGATAATAATTATTAAGCACAGCTGGGTGAAAAATCAGTGGGCAGTACTTCAGTGTTTTTTCACTCTCTGAATACTACTTCCTATTGTACTTTAAAAAAAAAAAAAAAAAAAAAAAAAA
>PPHD01006062.1:10247-25184 GCA_002909625.1 Bambusicola thoracicus
CCATATGATGCTTTTATCCTAAATTTTGGGGGGGTGGGGAGGGCTGTCCTTTGTTATTTATGAAAATACTATTGTGTTAAATCTGATGAAAAGATTCTTGAAGACAGGCAGTTGGAAACAGCTAAGGAGTCAAAGAGTACTGTAAGAAACTTGCCTGCTACGATCTGTGCATTCATATTTTAAATATATCCTGCGTGCATATAAATATATATAGAGAGAGAGAGCAATCTTACTTTAATACTGGTTCAGGCTTAAGTACCGATTTTCTATCCAAGCTGCTGCTGGATATTTAAGTTTGTAGGTCAGATTCTGTCCTAGATGTTCCCGCTGACTATAAGTACGAAACATCTACGAAAAGAATGTACCTCTAATGATTATCAGATCTGAAATATAACCTAGAAAACTATTTCTAACTAGCAAAGCAAGTTAAGACAATTACGAAAAGACAATTGCCAGTTCCACCTGCAGCTGGAAATGTGAGTCAATGTCATTTACATTCGGGATGGCCTGCTTAAATCATTCTGGGTGTTTGCCAGTCTCATGAATCATTATTTCTTTAACCTCATAAGTAGGAGCTGTTAGAATTGTACCATTGTACAATGAGTGCTTGTGACATCGGAGTTTGCATGTCCCTAGTGCTCTTTTGTCCTTCATTCTGGGCAGTATTATCTTCTTATTGAGGCATTCCAGGTTCCTGAGTTGTAGGAAATTGGCAGATGGGTAAAACATTATGGGGATAATTGTTATCATTTCAGGGAAACTCTATAAGGCAGATCCCTCTTGAGATTCTTCCAACATACATTCATCCCTTTCTGGACTGTTCTCTCTCCTGCCGCTGTCTCCCTACTGTTCCTCTGCCATGTCTTCTCTCCTGCCCATCTCCTTCTCTCCTGCCACTTCTCTCCACTTTTCCACAGCTTTCCAGAGATTCTTCCCAATCACTGTCACTGCTACTTAGCCCGCTCCAAATATACAGCTCCACTTCCTTGTGTGGTAACAAGGGGAGAGATCACTCACCTCCCAGTGGGTGATGAGAATGTCGGTCTCTGTCATCTTTCTATTTCAGTGCTTTTTAGACACTAATCAGTGTTTTGGACTGTATTCGGGATGTGAACAGAGGTCAAAATTGAGCCTTTCAAGCACATCTTATGAAAATGGATCTGGTCAAGTCATAACTTGACCTCAGTTAATGTCTTCAAGTGTAATGGTTGAGTTAGGAGAGTAGGTGTATGGTATTCATATGCTCTCAGACCTAACAGTAGTAAGAATTCTCCATACCAGCAGGCTGATCAGCAGACTGAGACACACCCTGATTTAATCACTATTCGATTCTTCCACCCACGTAAGGGGTACACTTGAATATGCAGGTGAAATGATTAAATATAGTAGTACTGCTGACTTAACATCAGCAGCAATGAGCCAGTCACAGAGTCTGCCCTCTTATAGCTTAATTGCCAGATGGAACAAATCTGCTGGTTCTTGGTTTATATATTTTAGAGGATGTTTTCATGTGAAGGAAAGAAAACTGCACTAATTACCCATACAGGTAATTGGCACAGGATGAGATGGCAATCCCAGTGAAAACTGTTAGTCAGAAAAACAGAGGGCTCACGGAAATGATGCAAATGAAGAACAAGGGAGAAGGTGCAACAGAGATGAACGCATTGAAGTTCACTTGAGCAGGAGCATTCAGCTTTGAATGATCCCATTGGGATACAATTGGCTTAGCTGTAGGAAAGAACCCTAAGGGTTTCAAGCAAACCAAGCAAAAATGAGCAGTGCTGCTCTTGCAAGAGGGAGAAATGTCATAGAGAACAGTATCAGCAGGAGAGCCTACGAGAAATGTGAAGTCACTCTGTGGAGCATCAGAACAGTTTCAACTGCAATACTCTGTTTGCTTTGGGGTGCTAGGTTTCAAGGGTATCATGGAATAGCTGGAGAAGGTTTGAGTAGGAACAAGAATAGATAGAGATGAAAAAAAGAAAAAGTTTGAGCAAGTTAGAATTGTGTGACCAATAGGATAATGTATAGGAGACTACTGTGGAGGGATACGGAAAGTTTAACAGCCTACCACTGCAAAGAAGTTTATGGGAAAGATATGTTCTTTAAACAACTGTAGCCAGGATTGCAAGTAAGGCTGAAGGGAAGAATAGCAACATGGCTCTCAAGGGATAGCTGCTACATTTACAGAAATATTTGCTTGGAAAGGATGAAAACGCTTCTTCCAGTGGTTCGGAGCTAGTAAAGCCACAGCCCTTAACTGTGATATCTCTATTTCATAACTCAAAGAACTTAACCTTCACCTGCTTGTCACTGCAACCCTAAGAGCTGCACATGTAACTGCAGGTCTGATCATCAAGATGCATCTATGCTTATGTAACTTTAATAACTGAGATGTTCCTATCGACTTCAGTGCAAGTACTCACTCAAGGAAAAATTGCATCAGTGAGCTTACTAAGTGAAGGTCAGCAGAATAGTAACACAATTATGTCTTTTCAGTAGTAGCCATATTTCCATTTCTATTTTGAACTGAAACATAATGAATGTGCAGAACAAAGTAGAAATTGAGGGTGAATGCAGTGGAAATGGGGATGCAGGAGAAGATGTTGATTTGAATATCAGAGGGAAAAAAAACAGATTATAAATATATAAAGTATGAGAAATTTTAGAGTTTTTTTTTTTAGGGAAAATAAATGCTTATATATGTGAGAGACTGTTATATGCGTATATGCAATTATATACGTTAGTTAGCTTCTATTTACATTACAGCTTTAGAAAACGTTTCTTGGGAATAAGCCCTTCAAATTCTGGTAACAATGCAGGAAGTGTTTCTGCGTCACAGCCTATAAAAGAGAATCATCTACCATTATTGCCAAAGAATAGCTAAATCATTAAGACCTAGGAATGGTCCTTCTTGTGCAATGGAACTGGGCCAGATAACCTCCAGAGATTCATTCCGACCATTCAGTGATTCTGTGAAATACACCAGCAAAATCTGTGACCGGCTGTGGATGGGACAAGCACACAGAAAATAACCTACAAGTTTCTCCATACGTTTGACTAGAACAGAGATACAGAGCCTGCAGTGGAGGGTTGACAGCACCTTTGGAATCAGTTCGCTAGTTGTAGATTTTGGGTTCTTGGACACAAGACCAGACCAGAGGAAACAACAGAAGCAAGAAACTTGAAATAAAATCATGTGAAGAAGCGAAGCACAGAAGTGGGCTAGTAGAATATGAGTTTAGGTTGGCTTTTCAGATATATTTATATGAACTGGTCCCATTAGGAGGTTTCAGAAACATCAGTGTTAGTTTCCTTACAAGAAAGTCAGTTGTGTAAAGAGCGTTATCTCAAGTAACTACACCATATTGCACATGTACGTGGTTAATCAGAAGAAAATATCTCAGGAAGAAAAAAAAATTGTTTTAAACAAATCAACAGTATCAAGCTATAGAGACGTGTCTGGGAGGGCAGCCTTGTTAAAACAATGCCCGTGTTGGCTCAGTAATATCTACTAAAGTATATCTCTCAAGCCTATCCCTTCTTGTAACTACCAAAACACAAGGATGTGAGGCAAGGCAAATATTTGCAGAAGTTTTCTCATTGGTTTCCTGGAATGCGACCTGTGCTTCAAATGAATGTGCAAAATGCTAATGCAAATATAGGTATTCTGTCCTTTTGGTTTATGTCTCTATATGCTTAACGCAGTGAAGAGCACCAGAGGTGATTTGAATAATGCACTTTTAGTGAGTTTGCAGAAATTTGCATGCAGATGTCAGCCAGTGAATTTCATAGAAGTGGATTTATCCTGGGGATGGAACCTGGGAGGGTGGAGGGGTAATAAAAGGGAAATGAAGAGGTCAGGGAAGTAGATAATGGAAGGATCAGGTGGAGTTGATTAGAAAGAACACACATCAATACTGCTCAATTGACATAAAGCAATTGACTGTCCTTACGTAGTACATGGTATATGGCATTGAGGAGAGTTTGACATCAGCTTCACATCCTCTTGACCCTTTACTGCACTGTTCCCACAGCATGGCACGCCACTTTGATGCTGTGCCAGCACAGCTCTTTGTATAGGCTTTGACTCAAAAGGAATTCATTTTTGCCAGGTCGTTTTTCTGCAAAATCAGTTCACTAACATAGTATACAGCATGACATGCAGGCTCCTGAAAATGATGTATTGTGAAACCACAGCCAGAGTTAATGCTCGGAGAAACTGTAAGAACGTGAGAATGGACCCGATTCAAAACAAACGCATCAGGAAGGGCAGTATTCAGATAAGGCAGGCACAACCATACTTGAAAAGCTTAGCTGAAGCTGGCTTGTACGTGGACACGTGACAAATGTCTGCTATTGGAAGCAAACAACACTATTGTACTACTGAAAGCAGAAGGACTAGAAAATAAAAGGGTCACCACTGAGGAACAGGAAAGGCTGGCTGTCTACTGTGGCTTTGCTCACATCAACAACTGCTTTTCATTCCTTACATCTTTAGTACGCTAAACTTGTAGACTGTACAAAAATTCACAGACCTGTTTCTCTCAGGGCCAACACCTGACCCACAAAGTCAACCTTTAGCATTAAGCTAAAGTCTTTTAAGAACTCCACTTTACAACTATGCTAGAATAACCTTTGCCTCATTTCATGATTGTCATGAGTACTGTATATCTGTGTAATTTCATGTCTGCACCTAATCATTCTGCTTTGAAAAGTGCAGTTGTTAAAGGTGGGGAAAAGGACTCACAGGAAAATGAAATCTTCTTGTTTCCTTGTGGGTCTGCTTTAGTCACTTATTTATAAGAGTTTGTTCTGTGCTTTCAGGCAAATTCTGTAAGCTCAAAAGGGGAGTGTATTCAAAACAATCTCTTTTGCATAAGCCGTATGCAAGGTGTACTGTGAGAAACTCAAGCCTTAGAAAAAGGGTTTATTCTGTTTTGTTTCTTAAGCGCAACAAAACTGCAGGCAAAATTTCCTTTAATGTTTCGAGTTTGGTGCACTGTGCAAAACTGGTATGGGTAACATTGAGGTTATTAAACTGCAAGGCACAGAAGAAAGGGTCTGATGGTAGATGAAAGTGCTTGACCTGGATTGTTAAGGATGGCTTCAGGGTACAGGAAAAAGAGAAACCTTACATTTGGGATACTTGATAACAGTCCTTGCCTGCAGATAGACAAGAGGTGTGTGCTGGTAGGCACAGAGATTCCAGCTCTGTCAAACTTGTTCTGTATCAAAAGCCCCATGATCCTTCCCCATATGCATATTCTTTCCCCATGTCTGTAACAGTTCTGCTGGGAGATGTATTCACAGCAATGTTCAGTTATAAGAAACAAGTAGATCTTCAATTACAGTGAATTCTGTGCCTGACAGAAGTATGTAGTGTAGTAAAGAAACAGAATAACAGATGCTTTCCTTCCTTTGATGTTTATAAGCGTTCAAAGTGTTGCCTTGCTTCTTTTTTTCTGCTTGCAACATGTTCTATTAACATGAAACTTGGAGTTGAATGACTTAAGAAGAATAGTTATTAAAAAAAAATAAATCACACAATGAAAACAGAAGAAAAAATCTTGTCCTGTCTGTAATAGTTTGCTCCGTAACTGACTGAACCAATTTGTAAGTCATAGATTAATTTTACTGTACTCAGATAGCTGTAAATGAGCTATGTGCAACTATAGGCTTCTTCTCTTAGGCGGCGGATAGAGATTTTCTTTGTGTTTCATCTAGGCCTGCTTAAATTTCCAGTCAAACCAGCCAACAAAAATCATTAAACCATGAGTGCCTCTTGGTTATTCTATTCTATTCGTCTTCAATTGCCAAACTTTCTGAGATTCCTAGATGTGTTAAACTGGATCTGTGCTATGAAGTTCAAATTTGCCAAAGGTGAGGATGGCTTTCATTTATTGATTTAATTTTTTTTTTAGCTTACTGGGGAACACGCTTTCCCACACGAAGAGTTAATAAAGAGTAAAATTAACCAACTCTGGCCTGTCAACATTCCTGTGTTCCCTGTGATTCTGTCTGAATGGAGTTAAATGACTTTGATCAGAAAACTTCAAATACAGAGGGCTTTTTCTACCTTGACTGCGCCAGCTATGTTCAGACAGCTGAATATTCTGAATGCAAAAGGAGAAGCAAGCAGCATAGCATACAGTTATGTTAGGCATATGGTCATGCTGTAAGCTCAAAGAAGAATCTGGTAGAAGAATCCCATGCAGTAGAAATCAATATTGCTGGAAAGCTAGTATGTTGTCTAAACAGCGTTGAGTACAAAATAGTAGAACACTGTTGGGGTCTAATTGCAGAACAACAAATACTGCAAGTTAGGTACTACTTGTTTTACTGTTCAGTACTTTGGTTTTGTTACACAACTGCTGGGAAGTGATCTATAACATGGATGAAGAGCAACAACAAGGAGTTTGTGAAATTCCAGATATAGAAAATCTGACAGTTCTGCATATACTTCATATTCAAAGGATAGAAGAATAGAATGGCTATTTCATATCACTGTTGATTACTCACAGGTGAAGAAGAGGAAAGAAAATACAGACTAAGTAATGTTCTCTTTCTGGCTGATACACAAGCTTCCCTTCCATAACTTTAAGAGAACAGAATCTGCCTTTCTCTCCCAGGGAGACAGAATCACTCTAAAGGATAGGCATAAATACTAGCAATGCACACAACTCTTAGATAAATGTATATAGGCACTGTAGTTTTGGTAGTGACCCTACCTGCTGGTTGTCCTTTGCAGCAGGCATGACTTCCCATCTGTAATGCTGAAGTTGCATTGAAGTGACTGTTGTCACCAACGTTTTTTGATGCTGCTCTTTTCCTGTTTGGGAGGAGGAAGATATTAACATATACTACCTGGCACACCCATCCACCCAGACTTATGAAAACGAAAGTAACCATTGCTAGTGTATAATGCTAACAGCTCTTCTCTGGGATGAAAATGAGCCCTGTTGAGCATGGACATGCAAATAGTAAATATTCCTCTATGGCGGGAATAGGGCATAGAGTTATCAGAAGCAGGTGGTTAGCTGGAATAAACTTTGAATGTGAAGGTATTTTATAAATCAGCTTCTCAGATGATGCAATAACACAGATGTTGGGTAACTGCACCAATATTAACTCTTCATTTTCCTTGAAAAGAGCCACATGCCTAGCATCTGCTCTTCTGAGCTACAAGAAGTCTTTAATAAACTTCCCAGAGCAGTCTGAGTGCTCTCTTAGTGATTTGGATTTCCAAATAAATACTGTTCATTTATCTTTGGAAATAAATTCAAATTTTGACATGCAGCACATCAGCCGTAATTAATATATTCATTGAAGGGAGTTAGCTCTTTATTTAGAGTATAGAGGTTGCATCACCATGCTTGCTTCGGTAACTTGCCTGCGGGGTTTGCTGGATATGCAGCAGACCTCACTTGGTGTAAATCAGGGAAGCCCAGCTGGCTGCAGTGTAGTTAAGCTGCTTTGGACAAGCCAAAGTTATACTTCAGCTTTTCAGCCTTTTCATGATCAGCTACATGTTTGTTTAGATGTTTTCCTGTTCTTCTCTATCAAAATAAGAGTTCTCAGTTCTACTTTTCCTTGTGCTGGGATTTTGGCTATTTCGGCGTAAGTTGATCTGTGTGATAAATACTCCGCGTCCTCAAAGCAGATTTGTTATCTTCACAGGCCTTAAATTCACTTTTCTTCTGCAAGTCTGGATTCCTTCGTGCTTTGTTTTCTAAGGCTTTTAGAAAATGTATCTCTGACATTTCTTTTGGTTTGATTAGAATATAAAATGACCTATGCTTATATTTCTAGGAAGATAATTATGTAGAATTCCATTATGCCACACTCTTAAGAAGTCTGAGACTGAAATTTCTACAAGCTTCTGAATGTGCTTTGTATACTGCAAATTCAGGACACCATTTGTTCTGTCCTTAACGCTGGCTTCCTTGTTCTGCCTGTGCATGTGGAATGACTTACTACCTGCAGCTCTTTGTCTTAAGAGGTAAAACTTCTGATTAATTGTTCATTGAGCTCAATTGTTTTCTAACCTAGCATTTGAGTTGATGGCTCCTCAACAGAAAACCCTATTTCTTCCAGTACTTGAAGGGAGCGTATAAAGAGGAGGGGAAACAGCTATTTACGAGGGTGGATAGTGATAGGATAAGGGGGAAAGGTCTTAAACTGAGGCAGGGGTGGTTTAGATTAGATATTAGGAGGAAGTCTTTCACGCAGAGGGTGGTGACCCACTGGAACAGGTTGCCCAAGGAGGCTGTGGATGCCCCATCCCTGGAGGCGTTCAAGGCCAGGCTGGATGTGACTCTGGGCAGCCTGGTCTGGCAGCTGGCGACCCTGCACGTAGCAGGGGGGTTGGAAATGAGTGATCATTGTGGTCCTTGTCAACCCAGGTCATTCTATGATTATGATTTCTTCTCTTCCGATTCTTAACCTTAGCTGCTGGTGTGCTAAAAGGTGATGTTTATTTTGTTTCAGTGCGAAGTGGTTTGCCTGTAACTTAAAAGCTCAGTTTTATCTGAGACAGTAAGGCAGTTGCTACATGGCTAGTAAGTCAGGTTATGTCTATTTCTGTGCTTGTGCACTTGCTGGAGTTTCATGGCAAGGGCAACTGCAGGGAAGGGGAAGTGTCTCGGTATGGCATTCTTAGAAGTTAAAGAGTTCATAAAAGTCTGTGTTTCCATTCAAAACAGCATGAAGTCCTGATTTAAAATCCTAATGTTGTTCTATCTACACGCCACAACATTCTATGGTGTTCCAGAGCATCCCCACCTTTGTACTGAGTAATCTGTTTCTCCTCTTCCCCTGCAAATCTGAATGCTTAAGGCGCAATAGCATTTATCATCACAACCACAGGGGAGGACAGTGCTATTATCTCCTTTACAAGTGAGGAATCTCAGTTACAAATAGGAACAGTGACACATCAGAGGCCACACAGGAAGTCTGTGGGAGAACTGGGGGATGAACCCTTGATCAGTCAAGCTCAGAGTTAGACAACAACTTTCCTCGTTGACGTGGGACTGCAAATACTTCCTTAAGCCCAGTATACATACAGGAATAGTGTTATCTTTGATAATACCCTATTAGGCTGCTAATCTGGGCAATATATCAAGTTAAAGTTCAGTTTCTGTTTATTTTTTTCTTTTGCACTGACGGTTCTTATCACTGAAGGGAGAGAACCTCTGTGATGTATTTGCAGTCGCTCTTTTGATTTTGTAATGGCGTTTCTGTAAATTAATTCAGAGTTCTTCCTGGTCCTGTATTTTATGTTAGTTAGTTTGCACTGACAAATCAGTATTGGATGGTTGACGAAGTCCAGGTCTTTCCATCAAGCTAGTAAGTTTATTGGTGGCTTATTAGGTTATTAAAGGGAGAGACAATAAGCCTACAAGCAGTGTAAAAAGATTAATTGTTGTTATGCATTATCTATGACACAGTATAAAAATTGGACAGAGGGACTCTTTGCATTGAGAAGGCTGTATATTGATAACGCTTCATTTTGGAAGACTGTAAATCAGTACAGAAAAATTGTTAGTGTCAGATCCCCAGTCGCATCAATTTACCATAATACAACTCAGTTTATATCAGATAAGTAAACGAGTAGTGTTTTAGTTTTTTGTTGCACCAAGGTAAGTCACTGAATCACCCTGTCTATAGAGTATTAGAGCTTTTGTGTTCAGAAATAGGATTATTTCCTTATGCTACTTCGTTCCATTTCTTCTTTAGCTGGAAATCATAGAATCGTCTGAGCTGGAAGGGACCCTTAAAGGCCTTCTGGTCCAACTCCCCTGCAATGAGCAGACACACCTATGGTAGATCCAGTGCTCAGAGCCCCATCCAGCCTGACCTTCGGTGTCTCCAGGATGGGGCATCTACCACCTCTCTGTGCAACCTGTGCCAGTGCTTTGCCACTCTTATTGTAAAAAACTTCTTCCTTATATACAATCTAAACTTCTCCATCTTTAGTTTGAAACCATTTCTTCTTGTCCTGTCACAGCAGTGACCGTGCTGTGAGACTGTCCCCTTCTTTCTTCTTTATGTATTTAAAGGCTGCTCTCAGGTCTCCCCAGAGCCTTCTCTTCTCCATAATGAACAGCCCCAGCTCTCTCAGCCTGTCCTCATAGGAGAGGTGTTCCATCCTTTAGATCATTTCTGTGACCCCCTCTGGGCATGCCCCAACAGATCCGTGTGTTTCCTACATACTGAGAACTCCACATCTGGATGCAGTACTCCAGGTGAGGCCTCACCAGCACGTGGTAGAGGGAGGATCAGTAACCTCCCTTGCTTTGCTAGACAGGGTATGTTTGGCTTTTTAGGTTGTGAGTGCACATGTAACACCTAAATGGCAGCAGCAACAGCATTCTTTGCTAATGTGGTTGTAATAAGACAACTTGTCCTGTTGAGGACCAGCTAGCTCTGCAGTAGAAACAGGCACACGTGTCTGACAATTAAGATTTAATGGGTGCAGCTGGAAATGGGAACAGTGGTACAGTAAGTAAAGGTCTTCTCAGGTGAAAGAGAAGCTAGAAGATTCTCTGAGCAGAAAAGGGGAAATCTAGGGAAGTGGCTTTCATAGACAGTGTTCCTTTACCAGCTGTGGGTAAAAAATAGCAGCAACCAGGTATTAGGTTTTCAGGCTTTGAATATGCTTCTGGGATCTTGAGATGAGCAGCTCTAGATCTTGTTATTGCACTACAGGAGAGATTGGGTTAGCAGTGCAAAGCAGCACTGTTTGAGATGTCATCTTTGCACAACTGTAATCTTGTAGATCTGCAATTCTACTTGCCTCTCAAGGCATTTTAACTACCACAATACATTCTAGCCTACACTGTGCATGGCGATTGTCTGCTAGTTTCATAGGTATCTAACATAAAGATTCATATATCTCTGTCCGCAAACTTTGGCCTTTTGTCATTTCTTTGGCCCATGAATAATTTTGTTGAGGCTCTAAAAAATGCTGTCTTAATCTACAGAGAGTATCTCAGCTTTACTTTAAAAATATACATGCACCTAAAGCAAGGTTGCAGGTCAAGTTCTTCAATCAACTGTCATACCTGAACTGGACAGTTGCTCAAGTAGAACGCTTTTACTGTGTCAAAGGACATTCTGATCTTAGGGTACTACCTCTTCTTTTCTTACAACAGGTCTGTAAAAGAAAAGAGAAAGGTGGGGCACAAATATATATATATTTATATATGATCTGGTCTTGCTTACTTAAGGAAGCAATTTACATATATATATATGTATTGCTTTCTTGGTAAATATATATTGTTTTAGCCACTAGAGGGACCTGCAGGAATAGAATATACAAACAAATTTGCAATGGCTGTTTCTAACAAATAAGGCTATCTGCTTTCCAAAGGCTCACTACTTAGCAGTAAAGTTATGCTTTGCTCTCTTGTGGGGTGCAGGGCACATACGGTTGTGCTGGAAAGGACTATGATTTGAGTGCATGGCAGATGTCCTGGAACCAATAAACTTAGTTTCTCAGTATAGCTCTTAACTCCTTTTGAATGTAATAGCTGAATAACCTACCTAACAAACGTTGGTGCCTCAGCATGCATGCACATGCTTACTAAAAAGTAGCTATGCACCACTGGGATCAGTAAATCTGTAATTACTAATTTGTCTGGGAAATGAGAAGGGTACTCTTAGATTCCCTTTTACACTTCTGCAGAGTATATAAGAAGTTGAGGTGTAATTGACATATAGAATTCTGGGGCTCTGCGGAGCACAAATGCAGCAAGCTTTGTTTAATCTTTCTGTGTGAAATCCTGTTAATGTAAGCAGCCGTGCTCCCCAGACTCTGAAAATGATGACCCAAATACAATAACTGCAATTAACCCAATTACAAAAGGTCAAGGATGGCACTAGGATTTGGCATGAAATCACAAGTGTGGGAAAGGTCAAGAGAACTTTTGCAAGACCTTGTATTATGTTACGTTGCATTGTTTAGCTTTACATGTTAGAACGGTACCAGAGAAACAAAATCTTTTATTTTACAAGATTAAAGCAACCTGCAAATCCAGTTTGGCAGAGTTGACTGTTGCATAGGTTTCTGGTGGCCTGTCCACTGAGCTTTATAGTTTCAATTTCATCTGCACAGAGGGGTTACTTGCTGTGCTGCAGCTGTGGGGGTGGAGAGATTGCTGGTAACTTGTGCATTATTCTTTGATCTTGCTTTGTTTGAGGTATTTGAAAGCTGCTTGGTGAACTGCTGTTAGGAATCGCTTTGTTTCTGCAATAAAAGTAGCATTACAATCCTCACATTGTATGTGTATAACCTTCCACTAAGTTATCTAGGGGACTGCCTGCTATTAATCAATCACAGCTGTGCTCAGCTGGAAGTTGGATGACTGCTGACGTCAAAAGTGGGCTGCCAAGTGGGCTCTGCTAAACAACGATTGTACGTCCCCTGTCATTCCATATGCATGAAATAGAATATTCTATGTTGAAGGTTAAAATGTTTGCAAGCAGGAAGTGTTCCTTGATCGGGAAGAGATTTATGATAACTACTGGTTTCTTTACTTGCTTCAGCTGCTAAAAGTGAAATTGCCTGAAATATTAGAACGTCCTTTCAATGAACAGAGGTTCCCCCATAAGGACCTTTGAAGTTAGGATTTAGTGGGGATTCCAGAACTTCAGAAACTCAGTTAATTTACTTGGAGCTAATTAAGCAGCGTTACTTGTTCCTGATGGTCCTTTTTCATCCAATAAAGAGAAGGTTTAGGACTGGTCCAAGGAGGAGAATTTTCCTGTGATGCAAGATGATGACGTAAGGATTTCTTCATCAGAGTACTGACATCAGTCACTTTGACCTCATATACCTCTGCGTATGTAGGAATATGCACACTGCATCCTGTAAGACATCGTGTGAGCAATCAGATTCCTGCTGGTCTCACATGCTTGTGAAATTATAACATACCCCGTGTACCTCAGTGATGAAAACAAATGTTGCAGCGTTTCGTGTACATCTTTAGTTTTCTCTTTTGCAACGATTCTCAGAAGAATCCTTTTTTCTATTATGAAACTTGCTGAATAATTGACCCCATCATAGCGTTGGGGGAATGGGACACCAAAGGCAACCGCTGAAGCAGACTGGAAGGAGAAAAAGAATATATGCACATACGTACACAAGTGTCCAGCACTCAGGAATAATGAATGAGATCTCCTCAAGGTATCCCCTTCTTATTTTGCCAGGCTTTGACGAGCCTTACAAGTTCTACTTTTCCTGCCAATGCTGTTCTTATTGAAGATCTCAAGTAGATTGAGAGCAAGGAAAAAGTGATGAGAGAGGGGTATTAGTAAACACAAGAGTGGTGTAGACCAGTTAAGCATTTAAACACGTGCAGTGACTAAGTGAGCTGTGTGCCATCACTGTAAAGGTATGCTTGGATTGTTTCTTGAAACTGTTGTAGGAAAACCTGAACTCTGGTAGATGGTAACATTCTTTCCCAGAACAGCCTTTATGTGCTTTAATTAAAAAAAAGCCTATGAAACAACGTAAATAGAGGTAATAAACTAGACATAACCATGCGGCAAGATAGCATTCAAACAGATAATGCTAATCGGGATTGTCAACTGCAGGACTAGATAGTCTCCAGACTCCAGGTATCTGGTGTGTGCTAGTATCTTCTGCTGCAGTACTTCTCTCTACTGACCAGATTCCTAAACCTACTGCACTCTGTTAAAAATAACCCAGCACCAAAGAGGGAAGGAGGGAGAATTAACGGCCAGATTAAACTTGCTGAATAAAAGATTATCTGCTGTTTTCTGTCTGTAACATTTGTTTGGAGGCCAGTATAACAGCGGACTGCACCTTTTAAAGTGTCTTTTTTGACAGCTAGTCTTTTTATGAAGTTGTTCATTAATGTGGATTCTGATGTATGGCTGATTAACTTTCAATTTTTAGGAGTTTTTTTTTTTAGGTTTTCCTACTTTGCTCATTTGTACCAAGAAGAAGGTTTTAGTTTTTTTCCTTCCAAGTCCTGTTCTGTATGTAAGCAGTGAATTTGCCACTGAGACCAATTCAGTGTTTCCAAAGAGGCAGGCTACACTGTACTATTAATATGGAATGATCTGGGGAGAGTATGGTCTGGGATGTGGTTTGCCCATCAGCTGAGCTGCTAATGCTTAAAGATGAACATCTGCATCTCTCTATGTAGCACTCAGTGACCAGGACTGTACTGTGGTGCTTTTCAACTGATTGACACAGATGTCACTTTCCCTAGACCTTCTTACCCAGTGCTTCTGGATGGTGCCTGCTGTTTTTGTTGAATCAGAGAAAGCCTATGCTGTACTGGTTAATGGATGCTTGCATTGCAGGTAGAGCTATGACACACTAACTGTGGATCTTCCTTTTCAAGGAAGCTGGAATAAATTCACTTGAAGGAAAAAGTGGACTTACCGTACAGCAAGGTGACCACGAGGCAGTAGTGGAGAAGGATAAAACCATTATTGCACTTGATTGTGTTTTTATCTTAACACTTAGGTTTTGGGGGCATCCTGCAGTTTCAGATTATTTTTGCCATTTGGATCTGGAACTTCTACTGACGTGCTATCAAAGTTGTTTGACTAGTGATGCCTTTCACCAGGAAACATCTGCTGTATGCACACGTAAGTATGAATGCACATGAGAGACTTTGCTTCAGTTTAAAGCCTAAAGTTAAGCTGCATGAAAGCGCATCATAGCCAATTTAAATGATGGGAAATAAGGTTGCTGAGGCATCCAAAGAAAGATGTGTGTAGGTACACTGAAAATTGTTGTGTTGAATGAATGAAAGCTTATGGCTGAGCTATGGTTTTTCCAAGTTCTCAGAAATGAAGTAAACATGGTTTTAAACTGAGTCAGGGGAGATTTCGGTTAGACATGAGGAGGAAGTTTTTCCACCCGGAGGGTGGTGATGCACTGGAACAGGTTGCCCA
>PPHD01006063.1:0-21904 GCA_002909625.1 Bambusicola thoracicus
GTCGGGGAATCATTTGGGAGCCGTTCCCTGTGTGTGGTTTTTGAATCCTTTCTTAAAAAATAAACCTGGAGATGTGCAAAGGAGTAGTAAATTGCAGCGCAGGTTCAGGTTCAGTGCTAACTAGAGCATCCGCTGTGTTCTACAAAAGAAATTATATTCAAAACAGCTAAACAAGGGTATTTATAGCAGCATCTGTTTCAGCTATATCTGTCAGCTAAGAACAGTCTGACACTGCTTAAGGGAGGTGGGGGAGGGATTTATCAATGAAGTGTTTACATAATGCAGGCAGGCATTGTATACTCAAGGTGATGCCAGCTCTAACAGGATAACAAATATCTAAAGACACTTTTATTCTCCGAGGCCTTTGCTCCAGGAGTCACTCTACAAAATTGCCTCTGTGTTCCTCTGTGCGTGGCTGTAAACACTTTTATAGCATATGACATTTTATAGTATCTTCACTTGGTTCCGATTAAAGCTTTTCATGGAGATGTAATTTTTCTCCCTCACCCTCCAGGTATTCGAAGCCACTGCTCACTGAAAGTCACAACTGTTTCAGGCAAACCCACAGGGTTTGACTGCACATTGAAAATCTTTGTTTTAAGCAAAATATTTGCGAAGGAAACTTTCAGTCAGAAATGTCAGCGCACTGAAAAATCACTTAATGGGCACTAACTGACAGATTTGACTGGCAAAAAGAATGAGAGAATTGGAAACCAGATACTGAATACCTGCTTCCAATTATTCCACCCAGGAGCTCTGCCTGCAGCAGGAGAGCGGGAGTTGTCCTCTTCTTCCCATACTGGTAATTGAAGCACAGCTCCTTCCTGAGGACAAAGCAGCACTGTGTTCTGCTCCTGGGAGGCTGGAGCTGTGTGGTGATGGAGCGCGTGGCTTTGCAGCTCGTTCACATCAGCGAGAAGCACAAATCACAGTGAACATTTTCCCCCAAAGCACTCAGATTTGGAGTTGACCCCAACGTTTTAGCTCTGTGGGAGAGCTCCTGGGCTGGTGGGAGAGAAGGATGGCTGTTGTTATAGCTGCACTCCTAGGATGTGCCTTATGGGAGCTGCTTGTAGAGCTTCAGGGGAAGAAAGGCAAGAAACAAGTTGTAAGGACAACATGGTGAGCCCAGCACATATTGTGATACGAAACGGGGGCCTGTGGAATTTGTAATCCAGTCTATGTGGCTTGGTCTGGTTACAGCTTTACCTGGCTGGGATGCTACAGAAGTTTGGTCCTCGTCAGGAACAACAGCCTTTAAAAGTTGAATTGTCTCGTTTTGATGTGGTTCTGAGTCCACCAGTCAGATAAGCAGTAAAAAGAAATCTGCCGAGTGTTGCAAATGAAGCAGGGAGCAAAACTCAGTGAATCCCTGTATGTCTGCAGCTGGGACTTCTTTGCATGGCATAACCCAACTCTGTATCTTCAGTGCTCTGTGTGTACAGTGCAGCGCAGCCCTGCTTTTCAAAACTGCCTTCACTGTTCACAGATTTACAGATTTTCCTTTTTTTAAATCATGTGCCATACGGTACTAGTTCAGTAATTAACTGCTTCTTTAATAGAGCTACAATTACTTTGTTTCATGGGAAGGAAAAGAATGCATTCCAAGACAGAGCTACTCTCGACATCTGGGAACCTCCTAACAGCTGGCTATCTAATGAATATGCATCTGCTTAAGAGGCTGTAGTCCATTAATAAACCAATAGATATAAAACAGAAACAATCTTTGTCAGCTTCAAATGAGATTGGATGCAATGTGCTGTGAAGTGTCACTGTCACGCTGAATCGAGCTGGGGAGGTTAACAGTCACTGTTCGGTACGGGCGGCTCCGTGGCACTGCATCCTGCTGCGAATGGGGGAGGGATGGAGCCTCAACGCTTTGTGACTGCTTTCTGTTGCCTTTTGCATCCTCCTTTCTCCTGGTACCAGTTGAGTTTGAGGCGTTGTTGACCTTTGATGTGCAAGTCCAGCTGGTGTTTGGTTTCACAGAGGAGGATGGGGGTGGTTTTTTTTTTTCCCTACCCAAATGATTTGGTATGTGAGGAAATCCATGCACGTGAAGAAATGACTGGGGAGAATGGGAGATGTGATAAAAATGTACCTGTTTGAGATGCGGGGCTTTATAAGGGGGCTGAGGACAGCCAGAGAGCTGTGTTGTATGACAGGATTGTGGTAGGTGAAATAGACGCTCCTATCAACAGTGACAGTGACCCTCTTTGCATGAATGTCTGAGCTCTTAAGGGTTTTATCTGTAGTTGTTCCAAGATCTGTAGCATCATGTGTTGTCCCAACCTGTAGCAGTATTTCTCATTTTTGTATTAGTCATTTCCTGTGATGTTTCCTCCCATAAAATGTGGATTTAGCATTATTTTAAGCATCCAAATCCTTCAAGCATAGGTGTCCAATCCAGCCCAGACCGGTCAGATACCTTCTTTCCAATGGATGATCACACAGAACAGCGGCCACTTGAAGCATCACTACTTATTTTTGATGGGAAACTGTTAAGGAGGTGGAATTGTTCTTAGAAAAGTTACAATTTTATTTTAAGCCACAGTGGTGGTAAAACTTAGAGCCAGCTGTTAAATAATCTGTCTGCAGATGACCTGGGGTGGAAGTGTGTGCATCTTTTGTTTTGGGAACTGAGATGGTTTCCTTGCTTAGAACAACGTGCAGGTGCAATTCCACTGCCTGCAGAAGTGGAAAAGCCAAGAAGTTTGGGCTGGTTTTGCCCAGGTTGTGTTGCAGGTTATAATGGTAATTATTCTTCAAGCATCCATGTCCCATCTTCCACCTCCTCACCTGTACTGCAGGGAGTCTGGCAGCTGATGGATGCTCCTTTGGAGGTCACTGAGAACTCATGCTGGATTGATAGCATCTCTAGGCAGGCTAGTCTAGTCCAGGCTTTGGTTCTGTTGTTTTTTTCTTATTTCCTACAGATGAAAGAGTTCTCTTTCCCTAACACCTTGTCACAATGTACTCCTTGCCCTGCTTTAGCAAAGAAGTGAATTCAACCAGCAAAGCTCTGGTTCTCCTGAGGATTGGGCCCCTCGTCCATTTGGAGTACAGCAGGTGGGTCACTGATTAGCAGCACACCTTCCCTCCCCCAGGAGCTCTGCCCTTCACCCCAGAATTAGCAGCAATGAGATGTTATGGTTTTATCTTTTTGAGATGGACAAAAGAGCAAACCGTAATGGAGGGCTGTCCTTTTAAATACTTTTACTTTTCAAGGTCATTGTGAAGCTTTTATCAATCAGAAAGCTAAATTCATACAAAAAAAGCATCCATAATGAACCAAGCATATCTTGAACGTTATCCCTTCAGCTGAATACAAATTGTCTAGGAAGGTACACTCCCTGAGTTCAGCATCCCTGTGAACATTTAGGAAGTACAGAAGCTGCTGTTGTGGGTTGCCATCTATCAATTTCTTGTCTTTTTTTTCCTTCTCTTCTGTAATTGATTTATTAATTGCAGCATCTTAATGATCTATTTAAAATAAATAAACCATTTACACCATTTCAAAGGTATTTTGTGATATTCAGCTGATATTAAAATAGCACCAGCCTTATGTGCTTTTTCAGCAAGTGACCTAATTAGTTAATAAAGTAATTGAATATTAAAAAGGATGTTGCAAGTGATTAAAATTTAAGAGCCTTCAGAACATTATTAAAGCTATAAATCATACATCACTGTTTTAATTTGCATAGCTACAGAATTACTAATGGTCCCACATGCATAAGCTACTTGGCAATTAGTCTTTTAACAAACTGTTGGTAATACTGAAATTACCAAAATCTTCCCCCATTTCTGACTTGCAAACAAACCCAGGATGAGGGAATGCTAAGGGTTAAGTTCCTGAAGGACAGGAAATTGGGTTCCTTCACAGGTCTCTGCAGCAGCCTCTGTTCACCGTTGTTGTCTCTCACCCTTCTGGGCAGAGGACCACATCCACCCACCAAGGTGTTAAGAGGTGAGGAAGCAGTGTCTCTCAGCTCTGCTCCTACACCACCATGAGTGCTTTTTTTTCCAGCCCAGTTCAATGTGCGTGAATTTCTTGACCCGGTGATGGAAGTTCTGCATTCCTGTCTCAATACGTGGAAACGTCACAGTGATGTTACCCTTTTTCATCACCTGGATTCCAAGCACTGAGGGGACCAAGCAAAGAGCTCTGGCCCACAGATGCTGTCTTTGGGCTGCAGGGAAGAGCCAAACCAACGGCTTGTCACCTTCCACTCTGTGCTGGGCCTTGCAGCCTCAGGGGAAACCCCAGGCATCTGCAAACAACACAGGGTTTGGAGAAACATCACTGATGGGGAGCTGTGTGCCTGGCCCACTGAGCATGGGGCAGGAGGTGAGGAGGAGGATAAGGGGGAAGCAGGCAGTGCCATGTGAACAAAAAGATGCTCAGTGAATCAGTCTCTGATTTCCCACCTTTTCCTTCAATACAGGCTGTGCCATCTTTTGTGGCAGCTGAGGCTTCATCTCAGCGCCTCACAGGAAGATAAGGACGGCACTCTGTGGCTGCAGCTCTGCTCCCCCGTCCCTTCCCATGCGCGCTCCCTGCAGGCACATTGCTGGTGTGAGCCAATATCATCATGTAAGGCACAGCTCCTTTTCCTCTGGTGAAAAGCAGACCTCACAGAATAGCGTTTCCCTGCAAAACAATGTCATTTCCACCAAGTCAGCAGAAGCCTTGATGTAGTTTAAGCTATTGAAGTGCACTGGCTGCTCCATTACCAGGAGAATTCCTTATTGGTGCTGCAGAACTTTTCAGGAGCTGCCTTTTGAAGCTGTTATTTGAGGTCAGGGTCCGCAGCCTCTTGCAGTATCTCCCTGTCAGCCCGCAGCACTCCCTGAAAGCCCTTACACTGGGTATCGTGACAAATAGCAGCTCTTTGTTCATTAGTTTACACTGCAAAATAGACACGAGGCCGAGGATGGCTCTGAGCAAGTGCTTCACACTAATGCTGATGTTTGCTGTGTCTCAAGAGGTTGGAGACAGTACAACCTCCTTTTCAAGGGTCTGGCTTTTTAATTAAAACAGCAAGCTAAGGAGTGGGTGGCTTCAGAGCATCCTGGCCCAAGGAAGAATGACAAGAACACAGCTGTTCCTAAAATAAACTAATTACTACCTGCTATCTTACAGGTATAAAGCTGTCGCTGCCTGATGGAGGTGGATTAGCAAACACGCAGACGTTACTGCAACGCAAACACCAAGCTGGGGGGAAGGGGTGCTGGAGAAGAATGAGGTTTGTGCCCATTTGCACTATTTGGCTGAATTTAGATCTGTCCCACCCTGGTTCCACCACCCAGTTCACTCCAGTGCTGCAAGCTGGTAGCACCCCACCCCAACCATAGCTTAAAAACCAACAGCACAGGCATTACAGCAGCTAATAGAGGCATGAAACGTATCCAGCATTGTCTGAGCTCATTTACCCCAGGGTTTGAGCTGGGGTAAACTCCAGCAAGGTGTGTGGTGCAGGGAGGCCTTGCCAAGAGCCCCTGCCTTCCCTCTGCTTTCCCCTGTTCTCATTTTGGAGCCTCTAAGCAACTAAAACCAAGCATTCCTCTGATTGTTTCTTTCACCTTTTTGAGAACTTGGTGATGCTGCCCAACGTCTACCCATACCGTCCAAAGAGGACCCACCACAGAGCCCTTCTTCCAGCAGAGAAGTGTAAAATCAGCCACTTCCTGCTTTCTGGCTCAGCTGTTTCCAGCCTCGCAATACAGACTGTGGTTCACTCAAATGCAGCCACAGCTCTGCTCTGCTCTTTCCGGTTTCTATTGCAGTGCGATGTCCTGTTTGCCATCCTTCCTGCTGCTACATCAGTCCGATAGCATCAGATTTTCCACTCAAACCCCCACATCCTTTTCCGTGCCTGTTTCACTGTCACGCTGATGTGACAAACTCCTTGTGCTTGAGCTGGTCCCCAGCAGGGCAGAAGGGGGCTGGTTCCTTTCTCCAAGCCTCTGCTGCAGCTGTGTGTGACCGCACCATGACAGGCTCAAAGAATCCTATTTTGGTACTTTCCACACTACGTCACTTCCGTGTGAACTGCCTAAAGACGTGGTGGGCTCTACTTATCCAAAGGTATTCAAAACCCGTGAGGATGCTCACCTGAGTACTGTACTGCAGGAACCTGCTTAGTGGAGGGCTGGGCTGGGGGAGCCCCAGAGGTCCCTTCCAACCACTGCATTCTGCGATATAGGATTCCAGCCTGTAAATCAGCAAAGAATCGTTTGAGTTGGAAGGGACCTTAAAGGTTTGTGTTCCAACTCTGCAATAAGCAGGGACACCCACAGCTCCATCAGTGCTCGGAGCCCCTCCAGACTGACTGTGGGTGAATGCAGAGATGGGGCACCACCACCTCTCTGGGCAACCCGTGCCAGTGCCTCACCACCCTTCTTGTAAATCCAATCTAAATCTCAGCTCGCAGTGGGATCTCCCCCCCACCATCCGCCCACCCTCCGGGATCGCGGCGGTCGCGGGATTCCCCTTCCCCTGCTGCCACCTCGCGGCTGCAGCGGGCGGGGAGCGGCGGGGATGGATGCGGGGATGGACGCGGAGCGGCGGTGCCTTCAACATTCTGCCGGCGCCTGGTCCAAGTCAGCCTTTAACCACACGCTCTGCACTTAAACTATGATCAGGATCTGAACTATTCACTCTCCTGCACCGCGGTTTATAAAGGAACGAACGGCGCGAGCAGCAAAAGCATCCCGCAGCAATCATTTCACAGCAAGAGCTCTGAGCTTCCCCTGCAGTGTGAGATGGGGTGAGTGGAGGAGACGCGCCCGCCCAGCCTTACCCGTTGTCCCGCTGTCCTGCCATGCGGCACAGCTGCACGGAGCAGAAACCAGCAGGGCTTCAAGAGTGAGACAGGGCCAGCAGATAAGATGTGGTCCCAAACTCCAACAGCCTCAGAGAAGGCCCACCTGCTCACAGGTTTCAAAAACAGAGACAAACTGACATCAGAACTGGAGATAAATGCGCTATAGAGAATACCTGGACAGCAGCCAAACTCAGAACTGGAATTTCTAACCGTGCCTTACCACTCCGGCCATCATTTCCCTTAATCTGAGCAATGGTCTCAGATGGGCATCACCTGCAAGCAAGTACACCCCAAAGCCCACATGCCTGAGTCAGCATAGGAGACTGAAGTTTCCAATGCATGCAGCACCATGCTTTAGCAGGCCTTTTTACACTGGAAAAGCTTCAGAGTTTAGGTTTTAATAGCTAAGAGTAGCAGAACAATGAGAAAAACTCCAGTTTTCTGTGGCAGTGCCAAACTTGTTTCACAGAAAGCTCAGGAGTACAACTGCTGCACTTCAACCAACCGCTGTGACTCTGGTTAGGGAGGTATTACAGCGTGTGCCTAAGCACCTGCAGGAACATCAAACAACAACTCATGTCCTTTGCACCTGTCAATTAAACAGACAGAGCTGGAATCTACAAGAGCAAGCAAGAAACCACTGCCACTCTGCAATGACATCAGAGAGATCAGACACATGGCAGAAAGGGCACGTTCCCAGCGTAAAACTACACTTTAAAATGCAAATGAAAGTCAATGGGTACAGACCTCTGAATTTGCTGTCTGATCCTTCTCGTTACATGCATCCTCCTACTGCCACTCGTAGCTTTAAACTGCAGATTTTGCATTCTTTAAGCAGCTGGCAGGTTGATTCCTTCAGAAAACACCTGAATTCCACAACAGATTTGTTATCGCCTCTAGCAACCTGCACCCATATAGTTAGCACCTGTGATCCAAACACACCAGCACTGTTTACTGTGGGACCAGTGAGGTTCCTGTCAGTCAGGAGCAGGCTCTGCTCGCACTGCATGGCAGCTCTGGACCTCCTCAGTTCCTGGAAAACCACCTCCTGGGGGCACAGTGGAAGCCACGTCCTACCTAAAAGCCCTCTGAGTGATCAGGATGGTACTTACATTCTTCAGCGTGAAGCTCGCTGCCTTCCTGCATCTCTAAAAGACAGGTATGGTGATGTTGTTCATCTGTGGATGAATACACTTTTGAACATGCAGACTACTGCTTTGCCTCAGATCACATGACTCGATAGCAGCGCTAGCAGTTGGAACTTGTGGCCCCCACATCCATGTGCCTGTCCTGACCACTGTCACAAGATGAGCATATAGACAGAGCACAAAAGGCAAACTTTGAAGCCAATTGTTATATGGATATTATTTATTGCAGTGTAGTCTTAGCACTTTTAAATATAAACATTTATATTTGGAAAGCAGAATATTGCAAATTTGGTATTATTCAATATGTTCATAGCAGCATCAGCTTCCTAACAAACAAAATAGGAAGACAGAGAAGGAACTACAAACAAGTTACACCCTTAGTTATCAGTTTGACCCAAACATGGTACTGCAGTATGAAACAGATACTGAAATCACCAATCTGACCTTGAAGACACAAGTAATTCCAGGGCTGAAGTGCGTCATTACACCTGATGCCTGGTACACTTCCCATGTGCCAAGACACAAGGCTAACAGTCAAGTGCCTGAAGAGGGCAGATGATCTATGTATCTGCATTACCTGACATATTATAGTTTTAATAACAATACTTAGCATTCGTGTAGCGCTTGCTGCTCCCCCAGATACTGGTGAGACAGGCAAGGACTGCTCTCAGATGGATTACAGCTGTGGAGCACACAGGAAAGTGACATGCCAAGGCCATTCAGTGAGTGTGGCAGTAGTGAGGTTGGAATTTGTCAGCACCTGACTTCCAACCCCGTATGGGTCTGGTCGGTCGTGCTGCCCCTTTGTGTTTCACTGGGGAAGCTTTATAACTGACTAATTGGTTAGCAAGTCCCAATCCATGCAGCTATACTGGATGCATGCACCGTTTGGAAAGAGGTCAACACAACTGCTCCTCTCATAATGCCCATTTTAGTGTTAAAGAAAAGGAGCGCTTCTCTCATTTTCTCATCTCAGGATGATCTGTCAGGCAGAAGGTACAATGACACAGCTGCACTTTGCTCTGAAGCAGTGCAAATCAGAAGCAATCGCTAAAGGAGCAGGAGCAGCTTTCATTTCTTGCCTGAGAGAGAGCACTGATCTTTTGAGAGGAAAAAAAGATGGATATGTTTTTACACAAACTGATCAAACTACTTTTCATTCTAAACAAATACAAGACTGACTGAAAGTCTCAGGTGTACTAATTTTCTTCAGCTAAGTCATCCAAGTGTACACTGTGAAGGTAGCAGCTAATAAAACAGTTATCCAGGAACATCAGAAGCCATTTTCCTTCCCTGACAGGCCTTCCCTTCTCCCAGCTAAGAGCAGGAGCACTTACAGTGACATCTGAAAGGACGTGTAAACATCATGAGACAAGCCAGCTCTGATATTCCCCTGCTGAAGCAGTCCTTCCTCCCGCACCCCCAGAAAGATAACAAGGAGAACCCAGCCTCCTGCCAGCCCTGCCTCAAAAGAGGGAAATTTGCTTAGTTGTTTGTTCTCCCACTGGGTTTCCTCTGCACACTTTTAGAGGCAGGATCAAACGTATCAGTTATAAGGGATGGAGCCTGGCAGAGACCCTTGGGGCACAGTTCAGCGAATGGAGGCTGCACTACAGAATCATCTCTGCACACTCACTGCTTTGTGTGTAAAGCACAAGATAACACAGGACAGCACACCTCTAGGAATGACGGTACAGACATCTTGGGGAAGACATAACACCAAGAAAACTCTGCATGCTGCTGGCATTGTAAACGCCTGATTGCTACAAACTGGAATTGCTCTTCTAGAAACTTTCACTGTAAAGTTAGATTGTTTATATTCAAGTTTGAAGCAGACTCGTGTCTCTTCAAGCTCTGTTTGTGATTGTGCCTAAGTCACTTTGGGTTTGGGCTTGTTTATGCCCACCTCCCACCAAGCATGGAAATGCTGGGAGAACCTGCTTTGAAATAACTACCTCTCTGTATGAAGATCGTCTTCCTGCACTAGGAGGGAAGGATTTTTTATCCTCTCTTCTTCCTATGCTGGCTTCATACATTTCCATTTGTGCATCTTCATAGTATCCTTCAGAAATGAGGGTTTTGGCTTGTAATACCTAAATCACAATAATATGACCTTTAGTCACTGTATCAGTCAGTATCAGGTAATTTCATAAATCCTGTAATCCCATAATTTTTAAATATCATTTCCAGTAAGCATTAGCAAGGCAGTCTTATGGTTGCTATAGTACAAGCTTCCAATTTTTAATCCAATGGCAAGAGGTGAAAGCGTGAACTGAAATAGTTCTGGGCTGCAGAAGACATAATCTAGCATTTCTGCTTTACACTTTGCAATGCAGGCAGAAAACAGCTTTCTATCAACTCACAGTATTTTGCAGTTATGCTTTGAGGCAGCCACAAACACATTACTCAACAGTTTCTCAGGAAAGCGTGTGCTTGGCTGAAGAAATCACTGCACCACTGCTACTGCTGCTGCTTCGCCTCTGAGGGCTGCGCCTTGCAATTGTATTCAGCCACACAGCCTTCAGTTTAAGCTGCTGCTTATAGTTCTGCTCCGTCTAATCAAAGACTGAAAGTTCACATGCAATTATACATCTTCAGATACTTAGCTTGCTGACCCATCCGCTTTCCCATTTTCTTTCAAGACCGGATGAAATCATGTTTTGTACCGATTTCATTTCAGTCGGTGCCACTGAGCAACAGAAAGAGCACTGTGGGCAGCATGCTGAACACAACATCAACTTCGACAAAAATCAGACGTCTTTTGTATCTGCTGCCTTTTTCTCCTGCAAACAACATGTCATACATACTGTATCATGTATCTGCAGCTGGCATCGTGACACTGCACAAGTTTCACGTGCTATTTCAGGAATTATCCTAAAACCATCTCCAATGGTCACAGCACTTCTTCAAAGGCAGTTCAAAAAACGTTGCTCCTTGCAACCATTTGGTGCTTCACAATAAATAGGCTTTAAGAATCAGCGCTTACCATCAGGCTGAAAAACATCCCAGAAACACCAGGCAGAACGCAACGAGGAGAGTGAACCCTCCCAGGGAGTCTTTACATTTGTCTCAAAACCTGCTGACCTTTACTTTGTTTCTCAGGACTGCCTCCTGCTCTCAGTCTCTAGCGCAGTAACTGCAGACATCTACGCTCACACCTTCTTTGTGACGCTACAGCAAAAGAGGAATGCGGGAGCAGCCAGCTGCTGAATGAACCACCCAGACCTGCGCTGAGTCTGGAAAAGGCAAAAACACAGAAAGAAACAACCAGAAACAACAACCAAAATAACAAAGTGGTTCTGGTTTGTTCAATTTACACGAATACTTCAGTGAGGTAGAAGACTTCACTTCAGAATCACATTCAATTTTATTTAAAGAGAAACTTTATCTGAAGTATTAAACATGCAAGTGACAACACGCACAGCATCACTTGCTAAGTCACAATCAAATCCTATGTTTGAAGGAGACAAAGTTCATCAAGCAGTATTTAGATAATGGGCCATACGCTGTCAGAAAAAGTAGGGACCAGGAAGACCAGGAGATCTGAATGGAAGAGGCTGTATTTAAGGAGCAGCTCGGAAATAAGGAGAACTGGGTAAGAATTAAGAAATAAAGGAAGAATCACCACACAAACCATTACAGCTAAAGTGTAAGAGAAATTTAGTCAAGTTCAGAGATAAGAAAACAATGAGAAAAGAAGAAGAACAGTTTAATAATGAGGTAGAGGAAAACAAATAAAATGGTATAGCTCTTAACCAGGTTTGGGACTGAGGTGATGACTGTGGAAGAACAGGTCAGCAATATAAAAATCAAGGCACCAATGCAAGTGTGAGCACCAGCATTTCTTATAGAATCTACAAACAGAAATGCACAGATGTGAAGCAACAAACACTTGTAAGACTCCAGGGAGAACCTTTCATGAAAGGAGACACTGAGACTTGTTGTAGTAACAGAAAATGATGAAGTGTCAGTGGCATGGAAGAGGACACTAAAGCTGAAAGAACACTCAAGGCAGCTGTATCTTATTTAATATGTAAGAAAAGATGAAATAGGCAGACAAAAAGAAATAGGTTGAATGGGATATCTGACACATAGGCCTGAGTGGAGATACAACACCCTTTGGTCAAGTATGAGAGAAAAGGGAGAGGTGTCAAACCAGCAGCCTTTGGCATACATGAATGGAAGAGGCAGAGACAGTCAGCCCATGCAGCTGAAACACAAACAGATCAGGCAGAAATTGGAGGAGAAAAAAGAAACACAACTGAAAACAAAATAAAGAAGAACAGTAATTTGCAATGAAAGCTGCTGAGAAGACAGGAGCAGAAAGAAGTTCTTGTTTCTAGCTTCATATGCTTGCAATAATTTGTGAGGATTCTGTTCAGCTGGCAAGTGCAAGGAAAGGCAACCAGGAAAGGTTCAGAAAGAGCCACCAGGGGTAAGGAGATGATCAGGGTTCCAAAAACAAAGTTAGAAAGGAACATCCTGAGGAGAGAAACTACTGAAAGGAGAAGAAAACCGTATTTGAGGGAACAGTGGACCACATCAACATAAACAACAGCACAAGAGGAGGCAAGAACCTCCAAGGGAGGAATCTGCTCAATGCTGAGTTCATAGTAGGAAAGAATCACAGCAATTAAGTTACGTGCAATATATAAATAGTAAATATTCTTTTTTTCATAACTCCATGAAACTGTTTTTTGCCTCCACAGTACTTCTCAATCTGAGGTACTTTTGTCCCAGTCTGAACTCAGATTTGCTTCTCAGTGGCTGCGCTGATCGGTCATCCAACCCCACCTCATCTGAAACGCTGACAGAAAAGTTTCAGGCTCCCCCAGAGGCGCACAGCTGCTCTGCGAGCCCAGGAGCTCCTGCTACATGACTTCTGTTATTCACCCAAGCACCAGATGTACTCCTAATGACAAGCAAGCAATATGCTGCATTTGTTGCAATAGAAATACCTCATTGAAGAGGACACTTGCTCAGCCTGAGGACTTATGACCTCAGTATGCAATACAAGACCTGTTATAAAGCACTAGAAAGCTGTTTTATCTGTTGTCCTCGCAATTTCACATCTTCACACCAGAGCTGCTGTGAAGCATAAGGTAGTTAGTATGAAAATGGGAGTAGCAGCATGAAATCTAGCATCCTCTGCCATGCAAGAGAACAGACTAAGTAATTTAACAGCATTATTTACCCTCAAACTTTTGTACATAGCTCTTGGGAAGCAGTTTATATATGCAGAAGCCTGGCCTGATCTGTCATAGCTTAAGAACACTGCTAAAATAAAATGACTGATGAGCTGAGTTTGACTTTTATACAGATAGGAAAGAGTCGTGGCAATTTCTGCTCCATGAGAACAGCTGGAGACAGAGCACCTCTAGTTTCAACGGAGGGAACTTAAAGGCACTCAGATACAGCACAGTGCGCTCAGCACGAACACTTGTATCTGAGAAGGAAAACTACATCTTTGCAGATATTACTATTGCAACAAGAAGCAAACGAGTGAAAGAGAAAAGTGCAGTTTTCCACATGCATCCACAGCATTCAGAGATATTCTCCAAACCTGGAGGTCCCTACATCAGCTCCATTAGCTGCTTGCTGGTGACACGTACTGAAGGCATGGCACTACAAATAGAAGCATAAGCTTTGACATTGAAAACAGATCAAATCCTGGTGATCATTAACACAAAAAGAACAGTCTTCAACTGAGAGGTTTTCTATCACACAGAGCATTACAGAGCTAATGATGAAGCCATCAGATGTCACCCCACCTTTTCACCCGTTACTTCAAACTGACTCAGAATTACATCTGGAAGAGGAGACATCCGTGTAACAATGGCAAAACAGTTGGTTTTGGAACATGTGAAATCAGGGATTCCTCAGAACGTGCAAAATATCATTTGTGATTTGCTTCAGGTGGAGATCTCATCTTCAGCTCCTTAAACTTATGTCACAGTTCGCTCCTATAATTGAGTACATCAACATTCTCTACCAACCTTCCTGACTTAGCTGTTTACTTTTTAAGAAGCAGTGGGCTCTGTGCTCATCTCCCTCATCTCAGAGTAAAACTATGCTGCTGACCTCACCCTGAGACCCCCAGCAGGGACCGAAGGAGGCTGCTTTGGCAGTAAGCTCAGGATACTCCAGTTAGAATTATTTCCCCCACCTTGTTATGGCAGTGGGAAACCTGTCACAGTACCATATTCACAAGAATGCTAAATAGTAATGAGAGCTACCACAGCAATTCATGCTATCAAATAAATACACTGACGAAGGCTCAGCCAAGTCAATGAGCTAAATGGACAAGCAAGACGTTCTCTCCTCGAATAAAAATCTGGTTTATGTGACGTGTGAACACCTGTTGATAATCCACTTTGGGCCTCCTTTTTCTCCGTGCCTGGCTTCTTGTGCGGGTACCACCAGCAGTGGCACCCCCCGTGTGAGCAGTCCCGCTGCCCACATCAGCTTCACCTCTGACAGCCAGATGCAAACTGTCTCCTGGCACCTTCTTTTCTCCACCTCTGCCCAAGCATTTCTGCTTCTCACGCTCATCTTCTTCTCTCCCTCGTCCCGATCCAACTTTCCATCCAGACGTCCGAGAGTCATTTGTCAGGGCTAGCTCCCCTGATACAGTCTTTGAGTCAGCTCCCTTCTTCGCAGAGGCATCCTGCAGCTTGAGTCTGTCAAACAACTGTAAAGGAACATTTCTGTACGTGACCACTCAGAAAACAAGGAAAGCCTCATGTTCTGCACTTCTGTATGGTATTTGAGTATACGGTCCCAAACTGGTTCCCATAATACTCAATGAATGAAGAATCTTTACCGGAAATAAATACTATGATACCATGCTTTGTTGCCAAAGTCAAGCTGTGACATAAGGTAAGTAGATCTGCTGTAGGTACATAAGCATATTTACACAATAATCAAGGAATGTGGGGAGCAATACTGATGTGCGGTAGCATTTAACTATGGTCAGGTACAACAGAAAGCTAAGTTGCTCTGTTAGCTCGCTTTCCCCAAACCTTTTGTAATGCTGTCAAATAGAGACATTTCCATCCTTGTGTCCCCAGTTGGGACATACATCCCTAAGATAAGGAGCGTCAAACAGCAAGGAATGCATGCTGAAAATAGGACACTCTTTGTGCTCCCCAAAACAAACTGAAGAAGGCCGCTTCTGGGAGGTGAGCAGACCAAAAACAATAGGAAAATAATTAAAGCTACAGCAGTAGATCCAAAGCACTGCATGAGCTCATTAATCCAAGGATACACGATACAGAATCTGGAAAAGGGACTGCTTTTACTCTGGCAGCAGCCAAGCTTTTATGAAATACTGACAAAAGAAAAGGATTCTTGGTGAGGTGGTCTCTTCCTAACAACAGGATGGGCAGTGAGTCTCTGTGAAAGCTGGCTAAAATTAACAGTAACAACTTGATTATCTTAATTTTTTTGAAAAAGAAGGGCAGGATCTGTCAGAAAAGAAATTTAAATGGCAGAAATTTAAAAGCAAATTCCTTACAATGGAACCATTAAAAGTTTTTGTGACGCTCCTGTGATGCTCAGAAGGCCCCAAGCAACACCACTCAATAGGCACAGCCCTGTCACATTTTTTTCCCTTCCTTGTTCAGAAGTTCATGTATCATTTTTCAGTTTTCAACTTCATAAACATGTGTTTGCAGCTGGATCCTACAGTTTTGCTTTGGAGCAGCATGAAGAATTTGGGGCTTCACAGTAGCTAGGCCAGAAGTTCAAGTGACAAGACAGACATGGTGCCAGCTAGAAAGACTGTCACTCCATGAACATTAGTACCAGTTAGGCACTGCCAGGCCACTTGTTGGAACAAATGAGGACTGGATCAACCACGAGTGCAGAAAGTGCTTTTGTACCAAACTAGCTAGGGCACAAAATGCTGGATTTATGCTGGATTTACAATGGCTGTCAGAGGACAGAAAATGTGGTAGTGTAAAGCCAGAAAGTATAGAACAAACCAATCAAGAACCAGGGACTGAGCCTATTGAAGATCAGCATATTGTACTAAGCAGTGACAGCAATTATGGTCTGATATTAGAAATTCTAAAGCAGAACATCAGTAACTCTGAACTATAGCCAAAGTATTTTCAGAAGGTCAGAAAACTTTACTTTTCAGTTCAAGTCATTTTAGAGTCACCTATAATAAAAGGAGGTAAAACATTTCAACTGTAAGCATAGTTTTCCAGTCAATGCTCCTCTTCCACTACATTGTAAAATGAGATACTCAAAACATTGGAATAACAGAAGGTTACCTACACGGGTCAGTGAGAGCTGGGGTTCTGCATAGAAAGCTTTGCCCAGTACTGGCTTCCTGTATGTCTCATCCACATCTGTCAGGGCCTAGAAGAGCATTAAAGAGATGGAAAGTAGAAAATTAAAGAAAGACACAGAGACTCCAGGCCAGCTCTGTCTCATAGCATTATGAAATGATGTTCTAACTGAGAGAAAATCCACCCTAGGAACAAAGTGTGCTTTGGAGATGGGTTTTGCGTCATCTGAGTTCTACCGAGGTATAAAAGTAACAGCGAAGCCCAGCACTCATCCTGCATTACTTACAAAATCTTTCTGAGCCCTGCTTGCAAAATCCTTCTGGCTTTTTTCTACCTATTTCCAAGCTTTTCACAGCCCTGGGCTCACAAATTTGCAATAGTTCCTTTCACAGCCACTGTCTCTTAAAAGGTACACATGGTAGAACAGAGGGAAAAGCTTCTTCACCAACATGCAAAAGCAACTGATCAGTGAAAGACATCAGAGATATCTTCAGAAGCTCCTGATATGCTCATATTCCACTTTCCTGGGTTCTTATATAAAACCTTTGAGACTCTTGGGTACCATTCAACATCTCTCCATCCCACCTAAGACCTATCAAGCAGCTGGAGGTCAGCCAGACACACCAACCCAACACCACGCACCGCTGAGGCTGAAACCCCGCACTCAGTTCCAAAGCATACAAGATTTAGGGACCACAATATCACATCAGACATCTATAAGCACAGTTTGCTTAAACCTGTTGCAGATCTCAAGTTTTCAACATTGCAGCTATAAATGAAGGGCAATTACCATATTCCAGAACTTGTCAAATGCAACCAAGAAGCCCGTGCAGACTCCACGGAGCCCCTTGAAAGTGCGGATGTGGACATTGATTTTCACACCATCTCGGACACAGCGGTGCAGCTCCCCCAGCGGGCTGCCTTCGTGCACTAAAACAGAAAGAGAACGTCGTTGGTCTTCAACAAAACACATTCATAATAAATGTATGGAGAGATTCTTTGCTTCACAGCGGAAGCTCAGCAGGCCTTGGTGCAACACAATTCCTACAGAGTCTGTGAAAACCATTCACTTAAGTCCTCCTGCAGTTCTTCATATGAACAGAACTATCTCAACCAGAGATGACCCTTCTCCTTGCACTTTTGGGACTGCAAATTCAGGGCTTGACTGCACATCAGGAAAGGTTTATACCGCGGGTCTCCCATGTTACCACACGGCACCTGATGTGCAGTGGCTGCATGGAACAGCTCCCTAGGAATTGACCTCTATTTAATTTTTACACAGTGTTTTTCTTCTTTGCTTCTGTTGCAGTCATATTTAAAGCCAATCCTGCCGGGAACCTAAACACAACGAGATTTGGGATCGCACAGCACCTGCGGCAAGGCACTCGTTATGCTTTAGCATCCGCACGAGAAAAAAGTTCTGCTTTAGGCATTCAGAACCGAACATTTTGGGCTTTGCATAAAGCATCGCGCTGAGGTGACGGCGCTGAGAAGCTCTGACTGCGACAAACCCGCAGTATTTTTAATAAAACACCACAAACAGTTCAGACTCCCACACGCCACCACCTCCCGCCCCGCACAGCCCGGCTCGGCCCCTCGCGCCTTACGCGGCATCCTGGTGAGGACGTTGCGAGGCGCCCTCCTGCGCCGTGCCGTGCCGCTGCCCGCCGCGTCCTGCTCGGGGCCCGCGTTCACCATGAGGCTGCGGAGCCGCTGGATGCGCTCGGGGTCTGCGGCCGGAGGACCGCGGCGGGCGGAGCGCCCGGCGGAAGGGCCGCGGCGGACGGAGGGGCCCCGGCGGCCGCGCGGGCGGAGCAGGCCGCGCTGGAAGCTCTCGTACTCGGCGAGGTTGTTGAAGCAGGGCGCGGCGGGGAAGGGGAGCGGGGTGTCGGCGGAGTACAGCGCCAGCAGAGGGTCGAAGCGGCTGGAGCTCACGTCCAGGCGGCTGGGGCTGGGGGAGCGCTCGGCCCCGGGCCGCCGGCGGGGGTGCCGCTGCTCCGCGCCGCCCGCAGCCCCCTCGTCCTCCTCCATGCCGGGCTGCGGGCAGCGGCACCTCCCGCCTATAGGGGGCGCTGCCGCGTCGCCCGCAGAGCAACGCAGAGCGCGGGAACCGAGCGGGGAGGGGCAGCGCACAGAGCCGCCCACCGGCGGGCATCGCGCAGCCGGACGGTGCGGGGCTGTCGGCCGCCAGTGTTGCTGCAGCGCTCGGTGACCCCACAGTGCAGCCGCAGCGTCGGGCCGTGCCCCTCAGAGCCCGTGCACGACGCGAGCAGCAGCACCTTCCTGTCAATCCATCACATCCTACACAGCTCAGAAACCTTTCTCAGAGGAGGAGCGATGCTGTGGTACCATTGCAGTGTGTTTTTACTGTAATGGATTCCACCACCTTCTAATTAATATTTTGTAACTGGCTCACGGAAGTGTAACGCTTCCTGCTGCAGCAATACAGCTGACACAGTTACCCACCAACGACACAAAGGTCACTTCAGTGCAGTGAGGTCGTATATGGAACTACAGATGAGAACATCACGCACTTGAAGTCCATTAAGTACAGAAGGAGTTTTTTTCCTCCTCCCAGCACTTAAATTAACAAAAACGAAAGGCCATGGCTGTGGAGCCCATCCAGAGCTTGGCTCCAAAGTCTCCATCCGGATGATGTTTACTTCCTACACGCTGGAAGGATGAGTTTTAATGGAGAACGCTCCAGGAATAAACCTAATACCTGTTCAGACACACACAATGTGCATGTGTAAGGAGACAAAGCACAGCATGTATCAGACAGTCACACTACATATGATTAAGAACATACATATGCTGTACCGATACTGGCATAACGCTGGCAGCACAGAGGCAAACCCAGCAGGTTACAGCCTTGAGTGGGTATCGCATCCCCTGTCATGCAGCAGCCTCTGGAAAAACTGAACAGTACAATACCTACATAAGACATGAGAATTGTTGAAATATTTTCTCACCTTTACTCAGACTGCAAAATCCAAATATCGCCACCTCTGGAGCGGTTGCTCTCTGGGCAGTGCCTGAAGTCAGCTACCAGACAGGAACGTGGCGTATCAGACTGGAGCAAATTACATATGTGATTTTAAAAATACACATCACAAAAACCTCAAGCCACAAGAGAAACAGCTCTCAGTGACTGCAGCAAAATGATTCAGACAGAATCGTCTCTCACACTCCCTCATATCCTCTTCCCAGAAATTATATGTGCCATTCTACAAATTAAGAGTATATATATACTCTTCTTATTTCTCAGAACTGGGATACAGCATGGAGCTTCCTGATACTACAGCTGCACAGACTTACTGCTCATTCTCAGAAAAAAGGAAGAAAGTGCAAGCAGTATTTCAAAACACAGCAAAACGCCTGCTTAGGGCCTTGCGTTTTTCATTTAATAAGAACAGCACATTGCCTTACATATAGGTCTTCTTGTGAGAAGAAAAGCACAAAAGCAACCAACTCAGCACTTACCTGATTTGGTCAGTTCTATTTGATCCTCTTTCCATTTCTATGGGTGGTCCCAACTGTGGGTTCTCCCTTAACTACAGCTTGCCAACCAGACTATGGTTCTAGCACCATGTTTCTGAAACCAGTATGGTTAAAAGCAGCAATATCATTCTTATACAAATAGAATTATAATGATATAACAAGCATTTGTACTGAAATAGGTTACTTCCCTCAAATTCCATTTCTCCTGGGACAATTCCCTTTATGTTTCTGCTCTGAGACACTGTGTGATTTGTTTCAATAGATTAACTAATAGTTAAACAGTGATGAACTTCAGCTCACTTCAGCTCACTCCCCCCTCCCCAGTGTATATAGTCCTGACTGCTACATCCGTGTCTACCCCAAGAAAATGAGAGAATAGGAACACAAGTTCTCGTTAGCATACTCTTTACAAGAACATTCTCACTTTGCTGTCTTTCCCACTCCATTTCAAGTAGTGGATAGACGACTTCCCAGGCCACAGAAGATGAGAGCATGATGTCTATTTATGCCCTAACAGAAGTAAAGTCTGTACAGTTTCTTTACTCTCAGACTATTTGAAACCCAAATAAAGTCCCAGCAATAAGAAAGTCCAAATAATAAATACAGCAGGAAGAAATAACTGTTTTTTAATATTTTAAATAGAAGTATAAAAATCCTGTACATTTGACAAAAGCATTTAAAATCAGTTAAAGGAAACTGCTGGGGTACTTCATTTCCACTCTGTAAGGATCAGTCATTAAAAGGCGATTTAATTCTAAATGTCACTTGAAGTATTCTGATCTGTGTCTGAACTGAAAGAGAAAAAATAATGACTTTTTCCTCTGCTTTTAACTATTGAATACACAAGCTTTTTGTAAGTTGTCAGTTCAGTAACACAGCCCATGATTTACGTGCTATAGAAATACATCACATTTCTATACGCTTTTTCTGTATGCGTGTACAAGCATCAGTCGATTTATGATGAGTTCTTAACATTTTAAACATTGTAAGACTTAAGGCTTTCCACATGGAGCTATCCTTATAGGTCAGACAACATAGCAGTGTCCCATTTCCAGGCAACGTTACAGTGCTAAAAGCAATGTAAATGTTGAAGACATTTCACAGGTTAAAATCTGCCACTGATAATCCATACTTTCCCAGTTGCCAACAACTCAAACAGAGCAAAATGAACTACCAGTTACACTCATCAGCTATCCTCAGCCAGAATCTCAGGATATTCCTCCCAGAACTGTTCTCCAATAATGTCACAGTGCAGGGGAACAACTTTAGTCCTGGTCCGGGTCACTTCAACTTCCTTTTCTTCTGATTCCTTTGGCAGTTTAATTTTCTTAGTCATTACCTCATTCACCTGGAAATACAGTTGACACATTAGCAGACGTATATGACTTTAGAGGGGATTCACAAATGGACAAGAATAAAAGCTATAGTAAAAGTAACCATCAAACCTATACCATAGTATAGAATTTGAACACAGAAACTTAGTCTATTCTGTTTGACAACTGACACATGAGTAGTTGAAGCTGCACATCATCATCATGTGGCTTGAGGAAGATAGTTCCCACTGCACGTAACTGACCGCAAGTATCCTTGAATGAAGCACAATATTTAACTCGGAACTACTTAAAGTAAATGGGAAACCTCAAAAATGTCCAAAACCAGTAAGAAGAAATAACATCTTGCTAAACGTATGGCTAAAATGGAACAAACAACAACAAAACACAAAAAAACAACCAACAAACAAGCAGATTAATTCTTTAAAATTAAATAGAACTCAGCATGGACTGACTGGGTTCTGATCACATGAAACATGCATATTACTGATTAAATATATCCTTCTGTAGCAGGAAGATCGAAGGCCATAAACATTTATGGTTTCCTGGGACTGACTTCATACAGGACTGGTATTTCTTACACTNAACAAGCAGATTAATTCTTTAAAATTAAATAGAACTCAGCATGGACTGACTGGGTTCTGATCACATGAAACATGCATATTACTGATTAAATATATCCTTCTGTAGCAGGAAGATCGAAGGCCATAAACATTTATGGTTTCCTGGGACTGACTTCATACAGGACTGGTATTTCTTACACTAATTCTGCATCCGTTACACAGAATGATGAAAATTTT
>PPHD01006064.1:0-25181 GCA_002909625.1 Bambusicola thoracicus
AGGGCTGACTCCCCAGAAGGAAGGATCTCTATCTGGAGATCCTCCCTCTGGGACCTTTCTGCAAGCCGAGGATACAGGTAAGATCTTTAGTTCGCTTCTACTTTGTAACAGTGTAATTTTTCCTAATCCAATACCTGTTTGTTTTACAGCCATACACTATGCAAGCAAACACTTCTCACAAAACTGTTTATTTTTTTCTTTGTTTGGTGCTCTGATGTGTCTGAATTGTTTTAGGCATAAAAGAACCATTGCTATGTTTGTTCCGGAGTCCACATCCAAGCTGCAAAAGTTAACCAGGTAAGAATTTCAGACTGCTTATTTTTAAGGTACCTGAATTCTATTACCAATGGTGTCCAGTTATGTATTTTCTGTTCTCTTCTCCAAGTTGGTTCACAGGGAGACGTCCAGAATTTACTGATCCAAAGGTGGTAGCACGGGGAGAAGGAAGGGAAGGTAATTCTGCAGGAGCTCCTGCTGTAACCCTTGCATGACAGCAGGCCACAGCTTGGCCATCTGCTTCTCCTCTGGGAAAAGCAGTCCTGCCCTGTTATTGAGTTCAGCAGCGACTCAAAATTTGCTCTGAACCACTGTTATTCATGTCTTCTTTCTTCTAGTAACGAGGGTACGATCTCAAGGCTTCGTCACCATTTCCTTCAACGTTGTGACTAAAGATATGAAGAAGCTGGGCTATGATGTGAGCCCAAGCGACATGCAGAACTCCTCTCTGGTGCCTGCTACAGAAAGGCTTCATAAGTACTGAACTCAGAAGTGAGACGGTCAAAGGTACACACAGAAATTAAGCACCGGGGGTTGTTGAGGTTTTTTTCCTTCAAATGGAAAATGAGTATCTGACTCAACTGAGAACATTTTCCCTGAGACCTTCATTCTAAAAACACAACACTAACCCATAAGGCTCTGGAGTAATTACCTAGAATATTATTCTTTCAGAAGGATACAGGTTGAAAAATCATATACGTTAATGCTGTCAAATCTGTTAAGCATTGTTATGCATAGTATGGGACTGTCTCAAAAGAAGACCTGCAAAGTATTTTTGTAACAGCCTTTTGTTACACTCTTTTTATACTTCAAGAATAGGAAGGTTTGTGGTTATACTCCTTTTCCTTTGTTTAAAACAGCAGTGCAATCCCAGTTCTTTTCACTAATAATTTTGTGGTAGAAGTGGGAAATTATTGAAATTATTACACCTTCCAAAAAAGCAGGCAGTATAGAAATGTTCCAGTGAGACACACAGGCTTTTCTCTGTGCCACACACACTCTGCAAAAGCCACAGCAGGCACCTTTATAATCCCACATAGTACTTAGTTTGTGCAGCTAAATAAAGTAAAATAGTTTGTGCACTGTAGAAACAAACCCTTCCACATTTTCAGTGCAGCAACCTGGGCTTTTGTATTGAAGAACAAGATGATGGCTCTTTCATTTCCACATTCTGTTTCTGCATCAAGCTGCAGGAGGGGGGAAAAAAAGGACAGTAGTTTATTTTACAAGTGTTAAAGAGATCATGGTGTTAAATATAAGCCTGCTGCATGCTTTTAACTTCTGATAGAACAAATAGAACTTCATGTGCAGCTCTTGGCTAAAAAAATAGACCTTAAGAGAAGGATTTGAAATGAAATTACAGTCTCAGCAAACCAACTGTGCGTACTGTATTTAGCTCCAAGGCACACTGGTTATCAGAGGCACTGTGCTGTACAGGACAGTCAGGAGTAGCGGAAAGGACCACATCTGCTTAAGTTGGTCTCTCCAGGCCAGCAGATTTTGATGTTCCACACTTGAGCTAGCCAAGGTTCTAAGCTGCAACATTTTTAACAGCCTTTTGCCAACATAATTATTCAGATCCTAAGCTGTTGTGACAGTATGGGTTCAAACAAGAGAGAATAAAGTGTGAGGAAGGTGTTTGTTTATACAGTTCATGTTCATGTTTTCATAACTAGGTTTTCCCACTGCATAACCCAAGTTAATGACCGAAACCATGTTATTTATCCATGTTATTTATTATTGGTGTGTGTAGCAGAAATGCTAAGTCATGGCCTGAAGCAGTGATTGAGCACCTGGTGGGAAGGCAGGGCCAACCCAGGGGAGCTCAGGTGTATGCAATGCTCCTGAGTGACTGGAAGTGGTGGAACCAGGATCCACCCCTTCTCAGACCTCATTTAAGGGTTGGCAGTGGAAGCAAAGGTATCCTGCTGGAGATTGCTGCCTACCTGAGGCCTTCCGAAGGTAAACAGCTTTTTTCCTTTGTTTCTGCATTCCCAGCTGCTGTATTTGTGTTTGTTCTTGTTTGTTGAAGCCAAAGACTTTGCCAGGCAGCTGTTATCACTGTACTTTCTGTCACATTATAGTGTTACACTTGGTGAACCAGGCAGATACTTAGAATGGATTACCTAGGAACAGTGGTGCATTGGATGGATGGTCACTGGGGCTACTAATACACCAAAAGAGGAACTCCCAGGGGAAATTCCAGGATTCCTGGGTTCCCCATGGCTGAGTGCTGCATGGATTATTGGGGGCTTTGATGGGATGATGGTGCTATTATTAAATCCCCTTCAAAAATGGCTGACTTTTTAAATAAGCTTGGATAAAATTTTTTGACCAAGAGAAGAGTGGTAGCAGCATCTGCTGCAGTATGGCTGCTGCTACTAACTCTTAATGCAAACCATTCCTCTGAGGAAGGATTGGAAGATGAAAACGAGCTCTTAAAAGGCTGTACTAGACAACTGAAGAAGAAAATTACATCTTTGATGGAGCAAACTGCCTCACTTTCAAGTAGAACTTCCTCTCTGAAAATAAGACCCATGATGCAGTCAAGAGTCCAGACCTGGCTAAGTTTTCAGCAGGAATGAGGGACCTCATACTACAACAAGCCCCTCCCAACCAGTAAGGCATACTGGTGTCCCTCCTTTGGTCTGAAGGGAGGAGATATGTCCTGACCTGCATTGACAAAGCAAGTTGGCTAATGCAGGCCTATCCAGCACCAAGAGCAAGCCAGGTGTATACCAGCAAGGCACTCACCAAGTTGATGGCTGCCTAAAGGACGCCTCATGTCATCAAGAGCAACCAAGGGCCTCATTTTATTGGCGCAATGGTACAGTGCTGGGCAGAAGAACACAATATCGAATGGCAATTCCACCTACTGTATAACCTGATGGGGCCAGGACTCACTGAATGCTATCACAATATTCTTAAGGCGGCCCTGAAGACAGACTCTCAGTCCCTGCAAGGGTGGAGAAAAAGACTCTTTGAAACCACACCGGACCTGAATGAAAGGCCTAGAGATGGCAGGACCCAGTGTCCTGAAGATGCTACAGGCAACGTGGGCCTCTCTGCTTAGGATCCAAATTACAGGCACTGATAGTGAGGTAAGACCCCAAATTGACAATGAAAATAATCTTCTGCTTCCTGCCCCTGAAAATCATGAACCTGGTACCCATAAAATAGAATGGCCTTGGAAGGTGCAAGTAGGACCAAAGTGGTGCGGCCTACTTGCACCTGGGGGAGATTGGGGAATCAGTAGTCCACCTGGTAATAAGTACATGGCCTGCAGATACCGGTCAGTGCTGATCTTCATCACTAGGGAGACCTTAATCATGTCCCTGTGGCAAATCAGGGTCCCCCACTTTGGTACCTGATATAGTTCTGCAGCCTTGGCTGACAGACACCCGGGAAATGCCGAAGTGTTGCCGCAGGACTGGAACACTGTCTGTATCTTGCCATGGAAGATGAACCTACACCTTCTGGTACTTCTGAAACATCTATGCTATTCTTCATGAGTCTCTTTGAGTCTGCAGGATCACCAGGAGGAGCAGCATGACCTCAAGATGCTCCAGTGTCACTGTAAGATCAGTGTGACACCTGCTGGTGGACTACTAAGAGTTTGATGGAACGAGAGCCAAACCGTCCCTGGTCCAAACAACTGTGTGCCTCCAGAACCATCAAGTACTGGCCCATACAAGAACATGAACTTCAATCAAGAACCGATCATCAATCGTCTTATATTTTGTCAGTCTACACTGTGATGGGCAAATTGTACAAAGTGTCATGGTGTACTGGGTTGCTATAATGGAAAGGGCTTATCTTCAACCTGCTCAGTCATTGGTTCATGCTATGAAGGGATGGAGTGTAACAGAAACATTAATTCATGGCTTGAACGAATGATAGAGCACCTGGTGGGAAGGCAGGGCCAAGCTCAGGTGCAGGCAATACACCTGAGTGGAAGGGGTGGAGTCAGGATCTGCCCCTTCCCAGACCTCATTTAAGGGCTGGCAATGAAAGCGAAGGTGTCTTGTTGGAGATCCTGCCTATCTGAGGCCTTCCAAAGGTAAGCAGCTTTTTTTTCCTTCATTTCTGCACCTGTGGCTGCTGCATTTGGGCTTGTTCTCATCTGCTGCAACCAAATATTTTGCCACCCTGCTATTATTGCTGTACTTTCCATCACATTTATAGCATTGCAGCGTGTGACAGAAGCTCTGAAGCTATTCTCAGATACCTTCAGTGTGAGGACACAAAAGCTGGTCCTCAGTCTGAACAGCTTCTTATCTGACATCTTACCACAGCCTTTCAGTGAATCCTCTTACAGGCTACTGTTAGTGCTCTTCCTGTGGGCTGAACAAACCCCACTGTCTAAATGTCTTTGTTTCTGTCTTTCTGCTGCCTAGGGTTTTTATTTGTTTGTGCCAGCATGGATGTTTCTAAGTCCTGAATCATCCAAGGTAATCAGAACAGCATAAAAGTATATGCTGTGGTAAAATGACTAATTGCTTAGTCATCTTCATATTTACATGTGGACATGTAACCTCATGTGGTTTAAATCCATGTAGCAAGAGATAACTGTGAGAAGGGCTTACAGTGATACCACCCTCTAATAGAACTACCAAGGCTTTGAAACCGTAGCAATAAAGACACTCAGTGTTGAGCTGCAGAGCCTCCAGAACAGATTCTGAGTAAAGCAGCCAATTAGATGTGGTTATTTCACACAGTGCAGTGTCACCAAATAAATATAGTTTCTAAAATGATAACACGAGCACTGGGATTTTACTGTGAGCATTTGCATCTTTTGTAACATTGGGAAATACTTCTCTGAAAGTGACTACAGATCTTTATCATCTCTTTGCTTTTATCCTGGTGTGTTTCTGTTGGTTTTACGCTTCCAGTAAAGGGATCCACCGGTTGTTTTGGCAACTGTTGTAATCTCTCAGCTGAGTCACATTGGAATCAATATTAGTAAGTATTTCCTGCTGGCTCAGAAGACATGTGAGAGATTTTGTTTCCTTTTAAAAAGCATTCTGGAAGCTGCTATTGACAGTAGTAGAATAAGTATCTGTATGTGAAAGAGCTGGAACACACAAACATGAATAGCTCCCGCTGCTTAAATCTCTCTTTTCCCTGGAGCACAGTTATCTGCCCCCATTCCAATCAGAGCTCAACTGCACAACAGAGATTCTACTCATGAAAAAATAGGGTTGACAGCAGATGAAATCTAAACTCTGTGCCCAGAGGGCTGCAGTGAATTTACGTGCATACAGCTTCACAGTATGCTCCCACCTGAAGTGCTACCTGGTTGATATGTGCTTACCACACTGCCTGATCAAAACCAATGCGTGTGCACCTTCCCTGATCCCAGCTAAGGCAAAGGGACCTTCAGAAAGATGGCTAAAAAAGTGAATAAAGGGAGCCAGAGTGAAAAGCGATGCTCAGAGACATCCCAAGCAATAAGTACTGCAAAGGCCACACGGCTCCAAGCTGATCCCACACCACTATGTGTTATTAAGGCATTTTGCATACTGTCTTTTATTTTTTCCTTTCTTTTGATTCATTAGCGTTCTGAGCATTTGTTAAGAACCTCAAACATCTTCTGAAAGGTCTTTAAACATGCTTAGTGCATGGACACTTTGCTGTAGGAACTCTCCAGCCTGACACAGTCTGCTCCTTATGCAGTGGCACGTGTGGGGGTGATGGTTTCAATAACAGCCTCCCAAGTTCAATGCCATCTGTTTCTTCAGAAAGGCGACTGTTGATCTATCTAATAAACATGTTCTTCTCCCAGAGACAGGCTTGCTGCTGCCTGTATGATCTTCTGGACAACTGTCTCAGTTTAAAGTCTCTGGTACTCAGGCATGGCAGAGGGTTTGCAGCTGTTTCACACTGGAGAGATTCTCTGCTCTCATGACAAAAGAACAGAGACACGATGCTGTGGCTGACATTAATAAGGAAGGGATTTATGATCTGTCAGTGTTCACTGGAGTTGCTGTTAATATATGAAAGGTTAAAGAACCCACGCTTTGAGAACAGCCAAAACCCAAGGAAAAAAAAAAAGCTCCAGGCAGCTGTTCCCACCCTACTCATTTACTACTTAATCGTTCTCCCTTCTCCAACCCTGGACTGAAGTTCCCAGCCGCTCGTAACACAGATGGTACAAAGCTGGCAGCTGGCACTGCAGCCTCTGCTTTGTTCCGCTTAAATCTCTCCCAGACAGTGAAATTGGCCATTAACCTCTTAATTCCAAATAAAGAGTTTTTCTTGCTTATTTGGAACTTGTGTCCAGCTACCCTGCAGGTGGTGGGGATGCGAGTGCTAACACAGCGGCTGTTGGAATCTAACATGGCAATGACAGTGCACGTGGGGGATTTTTAGTATGCAGATCCCAATACAGTCCCCCCTCTGTTCCTGCCAGGCAGATAATATCAAAAACAACAGTGAGGATGGAGGTTCTTGCAGCTCCACACAGAGCAGGGGACAGATCAAACTTCACATGGAAACAATCCCTCTGTGGAAAGAGCTAAGAGGGACAGACCAACTCTCCTTGTGTTGTGGGAGGGCTTTCCTGCCACCATGCTGGAAGCTGCCCTGGAAGGAAGCAGCAAAGGGTGCAGTCTGAGCACTGACTTGAGATTATAAAAGCTGCCAGGAAAAGAAACGTAGTTGTAGCTCTAAGCAGAACCAGAAACAGCAACATCAGCTCCTGCCCTCTCGTGGCAGCTCTGAGGAGAAGGTTAGAGATCTCTAGTAACAATTAGCTAATAGCACTGTATGAAGGACAGCTGAGTCATGCCCCCATGGAGAAGTGCTCCATGCTGTGGTGCCAGCTGCCTCATCCTCAGGTTGCTGAGACTGTTCTGCAGCAGCACCAATACAGCAGCTAGAAATCATCTCCATCTGAAAACGAGCGCCTCGCAGACAGATTCAAGCTGCCACGTGCTTCCCTGCAGCAGCGCTGGTTACAGAGCAGGAGCCTCCTGAGGTACAAAACAGACTGAAAGAAAGTCAAGAGTTTCAGCTCCAAGCCTGCTCGGCCCTATTGCTGGCAGCATTTCAGCCCAGCACAAAGCAGCCTCAGGATGGCCCACCTGGGCCTGGCAACATCAACCCAGGGCTCCCTCCCTCCAGCCCTCCAACCCCCAGCAGCAAAGCCGATGCAGTATGGAGCATCCTTTGTACTCAATGTCTGCAATGATACATTTCCAGTACCCAACCATCCCTGGAGCACAGACGTTAGAAGGCATCTTTTGGCCACTGAAGCCAGGGCCAAGGCCATGCTGCAATAGGACAGTGAGGAGAGGAGACTTCTCCTGCTGGATGCACACATTTTGGTCTCTTGTCCTTCAGCAGGAAGATGAGCAGAAGCATCTAGCTGCAGAAGGCTTCTATTTTTGTACCTCTATTCAGGTCAAGATATTTAAGTACCCAAATTCACCTCAGAGAATATCACTACATTCAGTGCTAGACTTGCTGGTGAAGACATATTAAAAAGAAAAAAAACAAGAGAAAAAAAAATATAAACCACCACCACCCAACACAATACCAGTCAGCCCAAGGTCTCCCAGGTCAATCCAAGTCAATCCACGGTCTCCCAGGTGATACATCAGTCAAAACTGGCTCCCTTCAGCTTGGTTACCCCTCTGACTTCCATTCCCCACCCAAAAAGCCCTTACAGAAAACCAGAGACCTCACTGATTTCTACAGGGTCCATGCTGAGAAAACAAACCCCACCTCTCCTACTGCTTTAATCCAGCCACTTGAAATAGCATTGATTTTTTCACCTGAGGATGGGAATGCACTTGCTCAACCCATGGCATAAGCACTGAGATCAGATCAGTAATGCACCCAGGCTGCCTGCATCATGCACTGACTCTGACCTGCTGTGCATCTGCTTCCTCTGCCTCAGCATCTCACCTGCAGGCCTCTGTACAGGGAGGCCAAGCACCTGCACTCTGCACCACAGCTGCTGGCTATGGAGATGTTCAGATGAATGAAAGTCGCACCCCTTGGTTGTGTTACACTGGTAGGCTGCCAATCCCCTATTGATCACCACACTGCTGCCAATTAGCCACCCTAATAGGTAATGAGCAGGGAAGTTTAAGGCACCAAAGGGAACAGAGAGGGGGCATTTCTAATCATTGAAGTCTTAAGTCTTCAACAATTAGAGGGTATAACCGATTGACTCTAAGAGACAGGATTGCTACCATCGTATGTAACACTGGCTCTCAGTTATTTATAACCCTGAGCTCCAAAACCAACTGCTGTCTTTACACAAATCAATGTTCATTTGTGTCCCGGCTCACAATACAGAGAGGACATTACCTGGAAGGCAGAAAATAGCTACGATTTTTAGAAAGTGGAAGTTTTCAGCATGAGGGACTGTGTAAATCAAGTCTGGTTCTCAGAAAAGTGGATTGCAGGCGGTTGCAGAAGTCTTGCCAAAGCCAGAGCACGAGCTGGCCACAAGCATTTCCCCACAGTTCACTGAAAATGAGCGGAAGAGCAAAGCTTGCACCACTCACAACCCAGGACAAACAAGAGGTAGTGGCAATGTACATACTCAGCAGAAATACTTGGCACCGCTGGCAGAGCAAGCATCTAGACAATACTTCATCCAGATCGCCCTTTTCCTCCCCAAAAGCAGGCAAATACCAGCCTGATTCACAGAAGAGGAAGAGGAAGCCAGGGGCAGGGAGGAGGCAGCCTGCCCAAGGTCAGAGGAAGCACAGGCACAGCCGCAATCTCTCCCAGCAGCATTATCAGCTCTGCCTTCCTCCAACAGTCCCTTTGGCTCGCAACAGGCTGCAGTACTCAGCTCTTTTTTAAGGGTTTTATAAAGTCACCACAAGAGGTGGCGGCCAGAGGAGCAACAATACTGCACAGTTCCTCCAGCAGAGAGGAACTGTCCTGCACAGGAGCAGAACACGAACCACAGAACATCCGTCTGTAAAAATGAGAGCTACAAAAAACAAGAGGTACTTTTGGCTGTCATCTGCGGCAACAGAAGTTTCTCTCTCTTCCTTTCATGCCCCAAAACAGAAGCAAAACGAATTAAAGACCTGACCGGAGGCGAACTCGCTCTCCAGGGAACCTGGAGCGTTACGGAAGCGGTGGGTTTGAGAACACCCACAGCAAGCTCTGTGCCACAAATCCAAAATGAAATCGTTCACAGACCTGACGCTTCTTCCCACACCTGTCTCGCCAGCTGCCAGGTCTCCAGCACCACTGCAGCTTCAGCGCTAGAAATTAAGTATTTGATTGCTGATGAGTCTGACTGGCAGCAAAGCACAGCTACAGGAAAACTGGGCGGGGGGCTGGAGAGGCTGCTCTTGAAATAGCCTGATAATGAAGTACCTTCCATTTAAACCATCCCAAATTAGAAGCTGAAATCACCTCCCAGCTGGAAGCAAGCTCATTGCTGCCCAGCGCAGGGCTGCTCCATTGCCGGCGCAGAGCCAAGCCTGCAGGAAGGGCAAGGCCGCACCTTTTGTTTGAAGGCAAAACAGGAGGCAAGGGCTCCAGAAGTCAGTTCTGTCACGGTTCCCCCAGTCCTTACTCCATGAGTGAATGGCTTCACAAGTAAAGCTCTCCACAGCCTTCTGTCTCAACATAAATACTGAAGCCTCTGCAGGGAAAATAGCTTGTCATTCCTCCAAAAATGCTGTTTGAACGGTGATGCGGTTTAAAGAAGCAATTCAGTCACCTGCAACACAAGTCTTCCAATTTTATTGAGTTAGTAAGGTCTCAACTGAGTCTGAATTAAGTGGTCTGTAAGAAACCCTCCTTTCTCACAGCAAGAGCAGGCTTGCCCCAGGAAAGCCACGAATTCATCGAAGGAATCACATTGACAATATACAAGAAGCATCACTCAACCACCATCAGCTTCCTCCTAGAGCCTCGGACTTTGAGCACAAACCTTCATCATCTCAACCAATCCATCAACGTCCTTGCAAACCGAATCAAGCACAGCAGCAACCGGTTTGGGACAGGATACAAACACTGCACAGAGTCTGGAAAAAGCAACACGTCTGGAATATAAGCAATACAGTTTTAATTCTGACCAGTCACCTACAAACCCCTCCGTCTTTCCACTGTTCTGATGGCATTATTAAATATCACATTCGTGACATCGCTCGGGGAAAAATGACACAAAGATACAGACGTTATGATACAATAGTACAAATGATAAATTATTTATACAGTAAATAATGTCAATAGTCAGCACAAATCCATAAAAAGCAGCCGGCTCCCAGGATTATGAAAACAGTTTGGTAGATATTTCAGTTGTAACACTTGTAAAGGTAGTGAGCCTTGTGAGATTCTGCTGTGAAAAATAAACCATCTATTTCTCCACAATCTGTGCAATATTAATACATACAGTACACGTTAGAAACTGTAACAGCAAAAGGGAAGATGGATAACAATAGTTGTCTTAGCTACGGGACTTCGAAAAGACTGTAAACACCACAACCCACCACGGCTTTCCTTCCCTGTCCCCTTAATGTAGTTTAGTTTCTATATAGTATAAAACTGAATAAATAACTGAGCTTATTTTGGGTTTAAAATTATGCCAAGATTTTTTTTTTTTCTTTTTACAAAATAATTAACACTTTATCTTTGGTCAATTTGACCAGTAAGGCTATTCTGGGATACTAACATTTCTTAAAAAAATCAAAAGCACTTTTAATATCTGCGAGTGAGAAAAAGAAGGGGAGGAGGGAAACGCATTTGGAGAAACAGGCCAGAGCAGACACGATCAGATGCACATACATCCCCCATGCAGGAAGAGGTGGAGGCAGGGAGGGCGAAGGAGTATTCTGAGGAGCAGTTAAATTATCAGGAAATGGATTCACCCTTCTGGACACAGCTGCAGCTTCAGCAAGGCAGGGGCAGAGCCACGGCTCCAGGCTTGGGTGTCAGCAGGGCACAGCCCTCAGCCCTGCAGCACCACTGCTCCACGCTGCCTTGCCACACACCGCCGCAATACACATCTCCGCGCAATGGGAAAGCGGTGCAGCTCTTGCAGGAGCAGCTTGGTGAAAGCAACAATCTGCCATCCAGCAGTTTCATTAAGCCAGGGCTCCCCACCAGACCAGCGTCATATTTGGATCAATTCACGGTGACAGATCATTATTCTGAGCTACAGATGACTTCATAATTTTAAACACTATCAACCCCATCTGGCCTCGGAAAGCAGCTACCTAGTGTTAAATGAGAGGCTGTGATTAGAACTGCTTGGCTGAATAGATAATGCCCCATCTAGCTGTCACAAACGCATTCAAGTGACCGACTAAGGGAAAAACATCAAGCGACCTCAATTTCACTGTTGATAAAACTAACCTGGAAAAATAATGAGATATAAATCTTGCCACAGATCAATTGGAAAGCACTTCCCCCCCATCTGCAAGAATCACACCCTTCCTGGTCTAAACTTTTCAATAACTTCAGCAACAACGAAAAAGTAAAAGTATTTTTTCCTTATTCTGAAAGGCAACATGAATGTTTGTGTTCTGCTTTAAAAAAAGACAGTCTGGGTGTGGACAGTCATTCTTTCTCCTCTTCTATGAACACAGGAGCAGATGAATATTCCGAATCCTACTTGCAAATTCATTAGTATCGAGAGGATAGAACAATCTGCATAGAAACATCCACACGTTTAGCATTCCATCTACTAATAGAGCTACACTGACCTACACAGCTAAACTCTGTGATTGTACCCTACATTTGATAGTCTTTCAGCCTCCCTGCCCACCGCAAGACACAGCCATCAGCCAGCCCTTCCCTCTGCAGCACGCAACCCTAAGACTGTCCCACTCAGCATCACTACACCAAGACATGAAACTGGCAATCTCTTCCAGCTTTTTCTTTGTTTTTTTTTTGTCCTCCTAATTAGGGAAAGGCCACCAAGATGCATCAGTTCATTCGGAGATGCCCTGGAGGCAGCAGCAAGCACTGGGACTTCCCTTCCACACTCTCTGCGCATGTTTGTGTTGCTTGTGAAAGCGGAGCTCAGAGCACTGCCACTGAGCAGCCAGCTCTGCACCAGAGACACGGACTGAAACCTGAGCGTGGTTTGGTGCCGATGAGTCCAGACATGCAAGTTAAAACGTACAGTTCAGCTTACAGCGAGTAAATGGAACCAGTTATTAATATGGAGCGCACCTTTCATTAAGAAAAATTAGTCCATACAATGAATGAGCTGTGTTTGTACATTAGAACTTTAAACATCTTAAGAAGAAATAAAAACAAGAGCCTCTCTGCTGACCTTTGCGAAGGCTGCACGTCTGTCCATTCCGGTCATCGGAAGACGGGCACAAAACCGAGGGAAAGGAGACTTTAGTGTTTGTTCTCTTTAATGTAGTCTTAAATCACGTTACGTTCAAATTCAATTCATCTAAAAATAATTAGTCACGAGGATTTGTTTTGAACTGCATTATGAATACTTCATTTAAAAGTAAAATATTTTAGTGTTAATCTTCCCTTTTAAACTCTCTTTACAGAAACGAAGAGCTAAAACCATAAATAAGAGGGCATTAAAACCATAAAAATGACATTTGCCAATATCTTAATTTTTCAGCCAGACTTGATAAATCTATCAAAACCAGACAGTTAAATAAGAACCACATTATAAAAATTAGCAAAAAAAGGACTATCAGGTAACTCTGCAAACTCAAATATGAAACTGTACTAAACAAAATATGTGCAAAAGTATACAAGAGTAACTGCATATAGCAAGGTTAAGCCTGAATTAGTTTTAAAGCTTGCCACGGTGAAATTGAATTCAAAGTCGTCCCACTGTATTTCTTTTTTGTCTTTCAACTCACATTGTAAGTCAAATAAAAACAAAATACACATAACTTCCAAACGAAGCTGGTACTGGACAAGCACAGAGCAGGACACTCACTCAGCACGAGTGCAGCATGCCACTCACAGAGAGTTCCTCAGGAGTCCTTAGAGTAGTGTACAGATTCAACACTGCATACAACAGCACACGTTATACTTGGACAACTCGCGAATGTTCTTGGGTTTTTTGTCTGCTTTTTTCCTTTTGAGACAAGCTTGCTTTCTCGGTCAGACCTCTGATACCAAAGCAGTGCGATTTTGCGTTGCAATGTTTAATGCATAAAAACCAGCCACCTGGGCCCTCCGAATCATTCTCTTCTAAGAGTAAGGACTATGGGTGAACCAACAGTCTAGAACTGTGTACAGTTATGTGCAAAACATTCACTAGCACTCTGAATCTCAGGTCTATCGTATGGGCGTAGGAAGTGACAGATGCAGGTAAATAGTAATTTCAGGATCCAGCACATCATCTGACATCTACAAAACAGCCAACGGAGTTTAAAATGGCAGGTTCTCCCTAGAAAGTGTATTGAAATGATTAACAAAGTAACAAAATGGGCAGAATCTAACTTTGGTGAAAAGTCTGAACATTTCACATAATGCTCAACAAGCCAAAGTAAGGTACCATCTGTAGCAAAGACTAGATTTAGATTAACTGGTAAGTAGAGACAACTCTTCAAAGATCATAACTGTAAACTGCAAATCTACTTCCAAGTCTCTTACACACCATTCAGTCCACACAGGCCACGTTTGTTTCACTGTAAAGACTTCAGCCTGGAAACACTATGAAAAGAAAGTTCCTTTAATTGGGTCTTTATAGGAGAAAAGGGTTAGTTGTATTTGTAGACTGGGACGCTGACGGCGGGATTCCTGTACTGTGAAGAGGTTGGGTCATTGATCCTGCAATGCTCACGTTCATCCCCTGGCCCATCCTTGTTATGGACGCCACGGTGCCCATAGCTGGTATCGGTGCCATTCCCACAGGCACTGGGGCCATGGAAGACAGAGGTATTGGCTCCATGCTTATTGGTGGCACAGCACTGAAAGAAGGACTGGTTCCCATCACAGGACTCGCTCTCATCTGATTTAGAGTGAGTGGCTGAGGCTGATTCACTTGGAAGGGGTTGATTGGAGTTGGTGCTGTAGCTGCACCTAGTTTTGAGAGAAGGGGGAAGAGGGAAGAAGATCGCACCTCCATAAATGGTGAGGTTTTGAGATCACCTTTTCCAGCAAAGAATGCACCTTCTAGACATGCTCCCAGCCCCACATTACCCAGCGGATGCCACTCAGCAGGCTGGTGCACCAACAGTCTGTTTCGTTCAGCCCACCTACACCACAGAATGTTCATTTACTGACCAACTGTTTCCACTTTTGATGACAGTAACAGAAGTAACAGGTTCTAAATGCAATAACGTTAAACATGACCACCTATCAGATTATTTAATTTAAAAAACACCTTAAAATTTGCCTTTAGAAGGCTATTTCTACTCCCTTTCTGCAATCTAGCTACTGCAGATCCTCAGGATCTCTTCCAGTTAACTCCATTTAGAAACTGTACATGTTTCTGGCACTGAGCTTTGACAAGAATTCATAAAGTAAACAACTTGTTTCCGAATTACAGCGGTGCTAGAAAAAGCAGAGAATGACTTTCCCAGCATTTGAGGTTTTTTGGGCTGCTGCCAACGCTACAAATTCCTTTTACCATATATGCACAGTGTTATTTGGACAGCCCAGTGACCCCTTACAAACTTTTTGTAGTAACTGGTAATGGCAGATACAGAGATTCTCTCTGGGCAAGCACTGCCAAGCTCTTCAGAATTGCAGCCTTTTTCTTTACTTAAGGAGTTTAACAAACTGTCTTTTTTTCCCCTGCCAGAAAAGTGAAGAAAATAGATACTGAAATACCATTTTGAAGTATTTCACCACACCAGTGTCACACAGAAATTTCAGTGCATATGAGTAGCTTTTAAAAATACACACATCTTCCAAATGTTTACTGCCACCTTCTGAGTTCACTCCAAGTAAAGGCTCACTGAACAACAGGGATACACTGAGAGTGTATTTTGATCAAAACTGGGTTACCATGCCAGACTAAAGACAGCCTATGACCAGCAGCCTAACCAGCAGCCCATCAGAACATACAGCAGAGTTTGGTATTTGGAACCTAGGTTGGAGTCAGAGATACTAATTTGCTTGAGCATTAGTAGGAAAAGGACTTGCCACAAGATTCTACCACCTACCACTCTCCCAGCAGATTCTCTGGTGGCACATATTCATGTCTTACCTGTTCTGACAATCAGTCAGTTTTAGCTCAGGTATTTTTAATAACCAAAAGTCTTCCTCTAACTCAGATGCTTCTAAGAGAGCAAGTGCAGAAGTGGAAGAAAACCTGCTTGAACAAAGCTAGCCCAACTACAGCTGCACAGGGGTAGAAACTCTAGGCGTTCAACAGCAGCACGCCTAGAAACCACACTGTCCCACCCTTCTGCTCCCAAACATGATCTGCTGGCTGAAACAATCAAGAAAAACAAGCCAAAAATGGCTTACGTTAAACCAAATGGGAATGAGTTATGCAGAGTTTTCCTATAGGAAAGATAAAATAAAATAACTGAAGGAATGTGCAGAAACAGACCTGGTGCCAAGAATGGATTCAGCGAAGTTACAGGTTGCGGTGGCTTGGACACCAGTGAATCCAGGTTCACCAGAGCAGCATTGGGGCCCAAAAAGGACTCGGGGGTTTTTCGAGCTGCGCTCTGTTTGCCTGATGTCATGCTTGAGTGTTGGGAATCAAAGAGATCAGGACTTGTGGTACCGCTATGCTGGGACGGCAAAGTGGAACCTGATTCAGCTGTAACAACACAAAGAGAAAAACAACACTTATCTCACTGATTACATAATCAAGCAAAGAAAACCCTGAAGTCTCTGACAAGGGAAATATTTTAAAATCTAACATTCATATAGGTCACCTTTAAATGTTCATGTACGCACAACACCCTTTGTATGCAAGCAGATACACTCTAAATGTTACTTAGGAAAGTATGAAGAAGCTACAGCAAGAGTTGCAGTGCTCTTCAGAATACCCTGCCCAATTTGCCCTGGTGAATATTCCTGTAACTATGTTGCAAGCAGGAATTTCCAAGGAAAAAACACTCTTAAGCTTCCACTTCTGCCCCTGCAGCACCCACTGCTGTAGCCTTTGTACCCAGATTTTGCTCACATTTTCTTTGTGTTGAAGAAGCCCAGCCCAGCTTCAACTCAGTCACCAGTATTTCAGCCAGAATCTTCCTTAAAGTACACATTATCAAAGCACACACACGCTAAGGTGTGGCAGTTTTTACTCATTAACTACTAAATAACTAAGATTAAAAACAAACAAACAAACAAACCACCCTAAAGCATTCATAGAAGTGTATTTCCTCATTTTCCTACCAATGTCACACACATTGGAACTTATATATCTGAGAAATTTAGTCAACACTGTTCTGTTTGACCATACAAACCATATTCCAAACACATGCTGGATGCCATGAATACAGAAGCCAAGCAAATTTCTGGGCCAACCCATCAAAAGGTTGCAGAGTAAAGTTCTGCGGCTCACAAGGCCAGCAGCCAACTCCCCACGAGCTCATGCACAGCCCAAAACGTTAACAACAAGCCCTTACAGATGCATCATCACCAGCTTTAATCTTTGCTTATGTAAGAAAGCCAATGGGCTTTTGCTTTTTTACATAAAATTCAAGAACAAATACAGTTGTTGTTGAGACTATACCCAAACTGTCTGTGTGCTAAGGATTTAATCCATACCTGGCTTTTTGGAAGTTCGAAGTGTGTCAAATTCAGAAAAATCATCTTTAACTGTACCATTCAAATTACTGAAGAGGTCAAAAGATGTACTTCCTGTTCAAAACAGCAAGAGAGCTCTGTCATTAGCAGATCTTTGATTGCATCACACATCTGATTCTATCAAAAGCAATTTCTAACCACTCATATTACCAGGAAGCCACTCTGTCGGGTCCCAGGGCAGCAGTTCAGAGCAGCCAGAGCTCCTACTCTTATGAAGGATCAAGGAGAAGGGTAATGGCAGAGAATTCTCCTCACACTATCAGCTGAATGATTCATAGCAATGTGCTTTTAATCACAATGTTAGGCACACCTTAGCATGCTGGGCTTTTATTGAACGTCTGCACTTAGACAGCCCAGGCAGGCAATGATTGCTGTGGAAGAAGAGATAGCAACGATTTCACAGCCTCAACTCTGGAGTGTGTTAATCAGCCCACAAGAAAAATACACTTCTGAATATGCTCCTAAACACCAATGTAGTGTCACTGTAACGTAAGATTTTACTTAAAAGGAGGAGGAATGCAATAGTAAAGGTTATCAGTATCACCTAGAGATGGTAAGGCTCTGTTAACTGAAACACTAAAACTCGGCCATCGCTTGCAACAAATGAAAACAAAACATCTTCAAAATGTAGACACACCCTTGCCTCAAAATGGGGAATAAAAACCACACCTCCATGAACAGCAACCCCACTACTGAAAAGCTTTGACATTTACTTTTTCTTTTTGCATTCACCAGAATGTTTCATTTTTAAGTTAGCTTTAAGCTTCAACACATTTCAAGCAAACATGGGTGCAGATCTCTGCTCCTTAAAGAGCACAAAAAGACAAAAAAAACAACAAGAGAACAAGCAAGATTGTACATAATAGAAACTGTAAAACAAAAAGAGCGATCACCACAGCTAAACAATCCCATAATGATCCACTTATATTCCTTAGCCAAGGCAAAAGTACGTTAGAGAACTTTTCACAATATCCGCTTTGTGACTCCTTTGTTTATTAAGCCCTGGGATGAATGACTGGCAGAAAGTGCATTTCGGATGTATTTAGCCACGGTGCCAATATGGAAATTCCAGGTACTAAGACTCATCAAGGCTGCATTAGTTACAGAGCGTGAACAGACAATTATATCAGCACCTTCTTGATCTTGCTGCACAACAGTTTAGGAACAGATTTTACACCCTCAGTCTGAAGCAACAAACCTTAATTTGCACCTCTAAAAATCTCAGCGTGTGGAGCTGCTTAACCTGTCAATCTATGTCAGCAGAGACATCCATCTGCACAGCTATTTATCACGATGAAAGGTAAAATTATAGCAACATTCATTTCCAGAAATTAAGTCCTTGTCTAATTAAAAATGAAACTCATTTAAAAATGCAACGGCAGCAGCAGTCATAACAGCTCGGCATGCATCCACACATACTAATAGAAGAATGTAAGAGAGCACTAAGAAAGCAGCAACACAAACTCAGAGCTCCAAGTTAATCATATCTGAAGTTCTTTATGCTGCTAGCTGTAGTAACTCCTGTTTATTCCAAAAGAACAACACTGCAAATTGTTCAGCACATTAGTTAACTAAGCAATACAAGAAATAAAAACTCATTCAGATTTCACTTCTTTTACTCAAATAGAACACATGGACTGAAACAATTTCTCACCAGAAGTAGAGAGGGGTTTGTTTGCGGGTGCTGGTCCCCAGGGATCCACCGAAGGTTTTGCTGCAGTAGAAGATGGCTGAGCAGGAGCCCATGGGTCAACATTTTTGGACAGAGACTGAGTTGCAGATCCTGCTGGTGCTGCCCACGGGTCAACAGAAGCAGCTGGTTTGGCACCTACAAAAGAAAGCCAACAGCAACACAAGTCAGTACAGGTTCACTTTGGAAAGCTTTCCTAGATCAAACTCATACATGAGCCATTATTGCCTACTAATGCTAAACACAAAAAGGTGAAGCAATTCAATATTAGGAACACCAATCAAGTCGCAGAATCTATATTACACACCTAGAAGAAATGAGCAAACTAAATTCTGTGGGGGACAGACGAATAATACTAAGCTCCCATTTGAAACTGAATTTTAAAGGACCTGCAGTTCCAACAAGAAAACAAACATGCTTTTGCTGCAGAACTTGCCATCTCAACAGAGAATATCTGACTTGCAGCGACCTACAACATAGGGGATACTTATGAACTCATACACAGAAGGTTTCTAAAAAGCCTTTGTGAAAGACACTAAATGTACAGCATTAAGACTCGAACAAAGAGATCTGTAAGAAGCAGACAGCACAGTTGTCAGATTCTTTTCCACAAAACTGTTACTTCATAAAAATATCATCGGCTTCCCAAGCTGGTCATGTTTTCTTTTACCCTCAGTTGTAAGCATGCCTCCTGACACAAACCTAAGATGCCCCTTTCCACATGATTAATTTTTAACCCTATGCCTGTATGTTCACTATTCCAATTTTTATTGGAAAATATTAACAATACTTCACTCAATAAATTCAGATCACAAACTGTTCACAAGTCACCAGGCCCTGCACAGTCTTAGGGCTTTTCCTTCAGTAAAAGGACAGATTAAGACCATAAGGCGAAACGGAAATAGAATAAAACTTCTCTCACCGTATGTAATTGCCTGCCAATTTCTTCCTCCTTTCCACCCTACTAATTGATTGCCCTTTAGTGTAGGTAACATCATCTTCCTTCCTCCACTGTACAACACTATTTGGGCTTATCAAACCCCAGGACCACAGAATAACATCCTTCTGAAGATTTGCAGTGGGTCAGGGCCCTGCTGGAAGGCATCACTTGTGCTTTGCTTCTATGGTGCCCATTCCCACTGCCCCTGTCCCGCAAGAAAGCCAACCTAATGCTTTAAATGCGCATCTTGTGCCACTCTAAGGTGACCAAATCAGACAGTAGATGGATATTCATTTACTTTGCCAATGAAATTCGGACATGGTTTAATTATTGCAAACAACTGTATGATCCAAGAGAAGAACAAAATTACCCATGCAGTATACAGCTGATGCCTTTAACCACCTTGTGGATTTCAAATCACAACTGAACACTGCTTTATATATTAAAAGTACATAAAGTATCCCCCCCACCCCCTTTGTATCACAATTCTGCACTATACGCACAGTACAAAATCCAATTTGCAATATTGGTCTTTGTTCCATCAACAGGTGGCACAGCCTTCCTGAAGCTTCAGATCAGGAAATGCTCCAAATAAATCTAACTATTCCCACTCCGGTACTTAGATTTCCTTTATCTGCCCTCAGTGCTGAGTTACAAGCAATGCCACACAAGAAATGCTAATGACAGAGCTTCCCATAAACGGAAGCTTTCAAAAAAGTCTCTTCCTTCATAAAGAGAGCTTACAAAATGAGAACACTCAGGAAGATACCTTCCCTTAGCTTCCATTATCTCTGCAGAAATGCTAAAGCACAAGCAGGATTTGAGAAATACTGTTTAATGAGTCACTCTTTTATTAGTAGTCAAATTCATAAATCTCACATCTCCACGACTGCCCTTGGGAGCCAAGCAACCAGCAGGCTGGAACAAGGGGTTGTTATATGGCATTAATAAAGTCGGGAGCCACTGAGAGGAAATGCTACAGCTGCAACTGATGCAAGGAAAATCTTGTCACAGGGTGATAAATGGAGTACAAGACTGGAGTGAGGTGGGTTTTGTTTGTATTTTAATCATGCAAAATTAAACCGAATTTCCATTACATTTGGGTCCAAAACTTAGACTTGTTCTAATGTTGCGCTTGCAGTTTTTCCACTAATGGAGTCACAAATTACACTTAAACAATGAGCTGCAGTTGTCCTAGCAGCTATGTGGGTGCCTTTAATGCCACCCTGAGAAAAACAAATGCACTTCAGTATTAAACTTCAAAATTGTCATCATGACTGCGGAGGGAAGCATGCTGACTCCTCACAGAAACAGTTTTGCAGTACGTTATAGCAGAGGTCCTGGAAACATCAGTCTGAAGCAGAACTAACAGAACTAAGCTGTGAGTCTGCAGGAAGAATGGTCCTCCTGCACAAGAACATGCAGAGTCATTCCCTCTGCCCCCCAAAAAAAGTCCAAAGCTAACAAAAAAACCAGATTCAACTGCGATTCCCCAGAGTTTAACATCTGCTGCGAGGAACCATCAGCTTTCCAAAGCAAAGGAGTAAATCCTTGGGCAGACTGCAGAGCCATCAAAGTAAGTACATACACAAGCAAACATGCAAAAACTGGAATTACTGCCCTTTAACATGAGAAACACTGCATCTTTCCCTTCAGAAAGAAATTGAGCATCAAAAGCTTGTGAAACTCTGAGACTATTTAAGAGAGTCACTTTAATTTTTCTTTAGTATAGTAAGTAAATTCAAACAGTTTAGTCCATCTCATTCTGATGGTATACACATCCCATTTCCCTAGGATCGAGACTTGGCAATTCAGAGCTACAGCCTTCCTAGCCAGAGCATCCTGCTTAAGCACTATACTATATTAAATGCTGGCAAGAGTCTACATCCATGACACTGGACACAACTAGCAGCCAAAGCATGAGCATCTCCCCAGGGTGAGACGAGCTGTTTTTGCTGTGCGAAGAGAAGACAAAAGCTTCACTCTTCTCCCCTTTCTTAGGATTCAAAATGCGCACATAAAATCTCAGCTGCTTAACAAAGCTGGAAAGGATTGCGACTTGCATTTGTTTCTGCCTGAAAATCAGTTAGAAGAATGCCAATTCCGGAGTCCAGGAAGCAACCAAGATGGACTAAGCCATTGCTGTTATCAAGCATGACACTGTGCACTGCTATTGAGAAACCTGGAAAAGTTTAACATTGAAAGGCGAGTGCTTTTAAGATAAATATTCTTTCTGGCAGAAATTTCTTACCAAATGATTGCCATGGGTCAGAGGCAGTAGCTGCAACTGTGGATCCTCCCCAGGGATCGGTTTGGTTTGCAACAGCAGCAGGAGGTCCCCAGGGCTCTGTTTTCTGTGGGGCCGGTGCCGATGAGGGCAGGGCATCCATTAGGTCCAAAAGAGTAGTATGCTGAGGGCAGGAACAATCTGAGCTTTAATCAAGAGCATTACCAACCTGAAGTACAAACCCATGAGCGAAGAAGCATTTTTTTTTTTCTCCTTTTACACACCTGCATTGACCAGTACTTTGAAATTTAACCCGCGTGGAAGAAGTTTTAAGCTATACAACAAAGCAATCCCAAAAACACAAAAATGCTCAGTATTAAGCTATTTTGTGTTACTGTATTTCAGCTTTTGGCAGCGTAACCGGGAATTTCTTAGTTGAAGGCACTACCTCCTTCTTTTTGGGAATTTTAATTGTGTCTCTGCGACTCTCCTCCAGAGCCATCTGTAATCTCAGATCATCTCCGCGTCTGAGGCGCTCCTCCTGCAAAGGAAATCAACACTGTTGATATAGACCATGAGCCTAGACTGTGCTGCCTGCTCCCTCCGGTGCAGCCCCGCTGCCAGGACAGCCCACGCAGCACCACCAGCCTCACTGCCTGTACCTCATCTGCAACCCAGCGGGAGAACAGAGCTCCTGTGATTCTCACCTCGCTCAAACAGAGGTCAGGAGCAACCTGACCACGCCAGCAACACAACTGCTGTCATTACAATGTCCATTTTGCTAGCTGAAATTTACCCATGTGTTATTTTACTCCTAATGGGAAAGCTATAAATGAAATGTTCACACTGAAATCAGCACTGAAGGGTGTAGTCATCTAAAGTCTACTGCTTATGGCTTCTGTCAGCATTTCTCTGCATCTGATGCAACTGATATATCTACAATGAAATCCAAGTGAATCAATCTAGCCAATTCCACGCATATTTTGTAGGTTTTTAACATCTGTCAACTACCAAGTTGGTGCTAGATTCAACTACTGCAAGTATTTTTGCTTTCACTTGCTCTCTCAGAAGCTAACTTACTCCACAACTGGCATTTCCCTCACCATTTTTAAGCTATTTCAACTGAGGTATTCCGATTCATACTTTAACTTCACTGCTTAGTAATGACTAAGTTTACAGGGTGATAGCTTCCTTTGCAAAGCACAGAGATCCTGATGTGAACATACAGCAGTGTACTACGCTTGTTTCAGGAAGCCTTTAAAAATATTATGGACACTCAGCATAGCAGATGTGAATTTCCACTCAGAGCTGAGATTCAACAGCTTTGTTCTATATTAACATGCAGTAAACTTTACCCACAATTACAGCATTTGCTCCAAATTCAGAATGAACCTCTTAAGAATTAACATAATAACATAATAAGAGTGATAGTTTAGGAGCTACGTTATTTTAGAACAAGTTATTCATATATTCTAGCTCGCTGTGTTAGATCACCCTTCTGTTCCAGACAGATCTTACCGAATTAACAGATCATTCAAAATTGCATTACAATCAGAATTCACTGCCATTTCATATGCTGGCCCCATTAAATGAAGGCTTTCAGGACTAGTCATGTTTTCAGTTCTTCCTAACTGAAAACACCTTCAGCAGTATGATGATTAACATCTTCCCACACAACAAAGTCTTCTTGCAAAGCGACTGCCATCTTCCACTAGTCTCAACAGCACGAAGGCCATAGCTACTTTAAAAAAGAGATTTAAAAGAACAGTAAGAAAACAAAAAGAATGAAAGCAACATCTTCCAAAACGGCCTTTTTTTTTTTTTTTTTTTTTCTCCCCCTATTCCACCTGGAGCAAAGCCAAGCTGCCATTGCAAAGAGAGGCATGTAGTTTTAACTATGAAAGCATGAACACGTGGGAAACCTACACGAGCACTGACCTGCTCCGCCACCTCCCGGCTCATCGCCAGCGCCAACTGCAGCTGCAGCTCTTCTTCCCCACTGGTCTGGGGCCGGGCCTGCTCCAGCTCAGAGGAAACTCGAGGGGACGTTGCTGTTGGAGGACAAAGCAGCAAATTTTACATGCTAAACACTAAAAAGGTGGAAGAGGTCTGATGCCTTCACTCCATATTCACCCCACATTCATACACCATTCTCCAAGGTCCAACGGTGGCAGCACTGCAGGCAGCACCAGGCCACGGCGGGGGGACAGGGCTGCTTCCAGCACTGAGCCCTCAACACTCGGCCGATGGCCAGAGAAATTGAGAAGGGAGAAATCCACAAGGCAGTTCAGTAGCTTTAAAAGAAAAATGTTGCTGGGAAACAAAGGCTTTTTGTGCCAGCGAGACTGCAGGATCACCACATCAGCAAGCTGACCGCGAGGAAGGCCGACCCCCAGCACCACAAAGCTTGGGGAGACAGTCATTCACTGGAGGTACAAAACAGATTCTTCAAGGACCACTTGTTGGTATTTCTTGCATCTTCTGCTATCAGTAAGAATTTGCTGGGAGTTGGCCAATATCAGGGTAAAGCTGGATACCACCCACTTTTCTGTAAAATAATACGGTCTTAAATGGGACAGATAAAGAACTATTCTTAACTGCTAAGAAGCAGGCTCTGAGACAAACAAACCAGCCTTTCAGTCTCCAAATTTACAGAAATACTTTATCAGTCTTTGCTTAAAAAAAAAATGTCTCCTATAGGTCAGAGGGAACTGTTTATTTCTTCTCGTTGGCCAGTCTGCCCTCGGGTGCAGGCTGTTAGCTAACAAGTAGCTGGTAAGTCCTCCCCATCCCCAAAAAACCATCAGGCTTGGCATCTAAAAACAGAATTTCTCAACACTTAAACTATTTCATGCTGCCGTTTTCATGACAGTAGCAGAATCCCCATCCCAATGGGATAGTTCTATTTTTAAACTAGGATGTCGAGATCACAGAAATCAGGTTCCTTCACAGTAGGTCAGCTGGGGAAATAAACATGAAATTGCCAAACTGTAATTTTAAAACCACTTTTTCAGCCACTACTTCAATCCCCCCTATATTCCCCTTAACCTTTGGACCACGCCAACACCAGGTAAGAAGTGCCCACTCTTCTCTCACCCCGTGGCCATCCCACTCAATGGCCATCCCATCCACTCTGCTCCTGAAGGGCAAAATTTATCACCAAAAATTCAGTTCCTCCAAGCTGCTCTGGTCCTGCAGCTCCTAAGCCAACCAGACAGGCTCCCTGGTGAAGGTGTTACTCATACTTCAGTTCCATCACTTTTCAAACTCTTTCTGATATAAAGCATCTAAATTTAGCCAGCTTTGCAGGCCCATTTTGCTCCAGCAAACTGGCTCTCCTATATGTTATTTGGAATATTAAAGAG
>PPHD01006065.1:0-25179 GCA_002909625.1 Bambusicola thoracicus
GCTTTGCAGGACACCAGCCCAGTTCTTGGGGAGACAAGATGTTGGCTGTCACAAGACAAACTTGCCAGCGAGATTTATTTACTTACTTGGAAGTGGAGATGTTGTTTTAATAACGCAGCCAGCGGGGAATGGAGGTGTTGGCCTGAGCAGGGGCTCTGCAGCATCCTGTGCTCTTGCTCAGTGCAAGGGCACAGCCCCGGGATGAGGAGCACTGCAGGAGTCATCCCTCAGGAAACCCAAACCTTGAGAATTCTTAGTCTTGATATTTGTATTTAGCAAGAGCATGTGAAATACACTGTTTTGGTTCTAGAGGTTCTAATGGGTCGGTGATGTCTCACCATCTGTATGTGCAGGGCACTTCGTTTAGAAAAGATGAGTGCCCGTAATTAATTTACTAGCACTAACACCAACTTCCCCTGAAGTCCACTGTCAACAGCCATGCTCCCTTTCACTGATATGTGCATTTCTAGTTAGGACTGCTTGTGACCAGGAAGTCCATTCAATGCATTTTGTAGTCAGACCAATGCTGTAGCCGGGACAGTGCTGCAGTTAGTGTATTCTCCACTTTCTCAACCTTACTTTGGACAGTCATTTCCTACAGATCTTAACTGAGATGGAATCACTTTCCTTCTGTCATTTACTGATTATTTTTCTTCTTTTGTCCTTGAAGAACTGATATTAAGGAACCTCTTCAATGAGTTAGACGAACTTCTCAGCCCCCTGGCTATCGGGGGCTGCCATGGCACGGCTCTCTTTGCCCCTCCATCAGTGCAGAGATCAGAACCCACCGCCCTGCATGTGCTGTGAGTGATGCAGTACCTGCCAGGAGGTCTTGCTGCTGGAATAGGCAGAAGGAAGGGGAAATATTGCTATTCCTCTTTAACAGATGGGAAACCAAGGCACAGAGAGCTGGCGAGGCTTGCCAAAAGTCAGGCAGAAACCTGAACACAGCCACAAACTGAATCCAGGTCTGCTGAGACCCAGCCCAGTGCCTTCATCGTTTGTCTCTTCACAGATTTTATTTCTGCAGTTAATTGAGCTATTCCCTTGGACAGACTGAGAAGCTTCCACCTCCAGCTATAGCACTGCTGCTCCTGTATCTTCTCCACATGAACTGTAACTCCTCTCCATTTCCCCCCATGCAGGTGGAGCAGCCTTCCTTGCCCTGCTGCTCAGGAAGGTGCTCTGCAGAGCCCTTCAGCAGTCATGTGCTTCATCCCTGACCTTCCCCTCAAATAATTCCCCTTGTTCTTTCCCAACCTCAGCCCAATTTGTCCACAACCTTCTGCTAATTAATGCCTACCGCTGAAATCACTGTAGCTGTCTACTGAACCTTCAAGTGGCTGCTGTGAGCCACTCAAATGGAGAAGGAAGAATGTGTGGGTACCAGCACGTCCCAACCCATGCACAACTGAGCCCAAAGCCTGGCCATGAGCCCTCCATGCTAGAGAAGTCCATGGAGTAAGCAAAGAGCTTATGCAAATCCTCTGCTATCTGTCACAAAATGGAGCTCTTCATACTTCAGGAACGATGGGAGAAACAATCTATCGATATTCCGTAATGAGCATAAATGCCCTTTATAAATTGTTTCCCTTTATTGACTCTAAAGCAAATGTAGCCGTGAATGCTGTACATTAATACATTTTATACCTTCTAATGGTTTGATGGCCTCATATATCCAGTAACGCTGAGAATAATCATTAGATTGTAAGGAGTGCAAAATATGTTTTATCACTTGAAAATGGAATTCCTTCTTGAAAGGTAAAACCAGTGGTAGATCATTGATTTGAAAGGTCAGGGTTAAAAAGCTTATTAATGACTGGGTTAAGCTCTAGTAAAATTCTTTGTTTTACTCAGCTGTATGAAGCATTTAGCTAAGTGAGGCTCTTCATTAGGACATTAGTGCTTTTATACTAGCTGTGTAAGGTAAAAATCAGTAATTTCCAGCTTATGTTCAGGAAAATGCATTCCAAGCAGCACCAGCTATTCCAAATAACACCAGACAAAGCATGGCCCTGGGCACGGTGGCTACCAAGTCCATAGTGCACGCTCTACCCTTCCTCTGCTGGGAGCCCTGAGCAGGTAGATATATAGCACAGAGCAGCAGTCAGTGGGCAGAAATACAAGCTTGGGACCCAGTAGCCACACAGTTATGTCAGGATGCCCCAGAGCCAAGTTAATTAGCCCTGACTCCCAGCCTGGCTTTAGATTAGCTCAAGTACTGGGTTAATGGGGATGCAGCGCTCCTTGCCTCTGAGCTGGGGAGCTGTACTGGGAGAAAAGTGCATGCCCCTATCTAGAGACGTGTCACAGTGTGTGGATGAAGGGTCTGTACCTTGGGGACACCAGTGGTACCCACTTAAGTGCCCCGTTACTGCCATCCATCTATCCCAGCAAGGAAGGAGCGGGGTCATCCTCAGAGGCGTTGCTTACTGGGAGGGATGGGTTTGTGTCACCCACAGCCCACTGTCTGTGAGGGCACTCTTTCTTTCCAAGCCCCTTGTCCTGTACATGGCCTGATTCCAACACAACTCTTGGCCTGGTGGATCTTGTGGTTTGTTCACAAAGTGCCTTTCAGGAGTAAAACCACTCCTCCACCGTCCTCAGGGCACTGCCCCTGTGTGGCACTGAGCATCGCCCCTTCCTCAGTCCCTCTGTGCCGGGTTGGGTACTCACTTTGTTCCAATTTCTTTTATTTTCAGCACTTCCTAGAAAAATGCTTGCTGTTCTCAGAAAGAACTGCAATGTTAGCCCACAGCAGCTGCTACCTGTTGCTAACCAAAACGAGGGACCCAAAACTCAGTCGTGCTGCATTAAGGAGCCCTTTGTAATGTTTGTAAGGGAAGAAAATAACAATGCACCACGTAATATCCACAGCACGTGCTTGGTGCAGAATAACTGGGATACTCAACACTTTTCTTATGAAGCAGCCGTGCCAACCCAACCGTCGGAGCAACTTTAATACTTCACAGTGAAATTAAATCGCAGATTAAAACAGATGGTTCAACCATTTCATTACAAGCTGTGGCGCTTATTTGCTGACCATTGGCTGGTATATGTAAACATATAAAAAGCAAAAGAGCCCTTAGGTACAAACCATACTCTCTCTTAACTTCTCATTCATGGTTACAGCGTGGCTATGAACGTTTTGGATCCAGACAGAGTCTTTAAAGGTACTGCATTCAATTTACTTTTACTGATGAAAGGAAGAGGTCACAGAAAGTGCAGAATGGGTGGGAAGAACACAGGGGCTTCGCTATCTGTCCTGCCAACGCATCTCAGCTGGCAGCATCATGCAAAGCCACGCTCAGCAGCAACACCCCAGGCTGCTTCACCCATAGGTGCTGGCTGTGGCTGCAGGGAGGGCGATGTGGATGCTCTGCTCTGGTGTCTCCATAGCTGACTTTGGATGCCTCTGGCTCAAAACCCCTTTAAGGGGGCTTCATTTGTAGATTCCTGGTGCTGCCTCATTCCTCTGTTTGCTTACTTGGCTGTAGGGAGCATTACCCGTAGCAGAAAGGTTTAATGAAATGTTTGCAAAGTGCTTTGATGTCACTGGATGAAAAAAAGCGATGCTGCTTAACTGCAAAATGTGAGCACCTGGAGCAAGGAAGAGGCCCGTCAATGAGCAGTTCCACACAGGTGTGTGTGCTCTGGTAATGTAAAAGGGCACTGGGCAGCTTGCAGCCTGTTTGGACTGATGGAGAGGGCAGCAGCATGCAGCAACATTGCTCCAGGTACTTCATTTTTCAGATGCTGTTAAAAAAAAAAACAGAATTCTACTCTAAAAATAATTATGAACAAATCTATAAATGCGTTTAGCTTTGGCAGCACTGAAATGGGTAGATGGTGTCTCTTAGAAGTGTGGCTGCTGTGCCTCCAGACATTTCCCATGGCAGTTGGTTCTGGGTTAGGGATGATGGCTGGGGAGATGTGGTAGCAAGGAGTATGGTGAGCTAAATGCATTCTGCTTTACCTCTGTTTGTGATGTAGTAACATCACGAAGCCATACGAGCAGCTAGAGAGAACACAGTGCCTGCATGACCGCCTTGAGTATGGATTAAGAAGGAGAACGTCCCACGTCACCACTGGTGAGTCCAGTCAGCCCTGTCTCCAGGAGTTGTGTCTGAGCCTGTGCACAGAGAGCCCAAAGATCAGAGAATGAAGTTAGGTTTCTCACAGTTTTAAGTGAGAAAAGTATCTGAAGTTATGGTGCAAAAGGTTTAGCTAAGTTCTTGGTGAGTGGCAATGAAATGGAAATTTCTGGGAATGGATATGCTCAGCAAAGCAAACAAATAGGAGCTGCAATCTGCTGCACAGCCCCAGTCTGTACTGCTGCAGGCCCCTTGGAAATGGGAATTAATAATCCACGCTGGGGCAAAGACACATTCATAAGCGCTCACATCTGCGTTACAATTTCCAACTTAGACTGTGTCCCTACAAGAGCCCTAAGAAAGGAGCATCCAAGGAGGAAAGTGCAGGGGAAGGCATTAGCCAGAGTGAATCACCCCTCTGTGACACTCTTCTTTTAGGATCACAGCTACATCTTCAGACAGATAATCCTTGATCATTCTGCATTGCAGCTATCACGCAGAAGAGTTTTCTCATATAATAGCATATTGTTGACAACAAACTAGAAGGGATATTTAAAAATATATATATCTTACAATGCCTAAAAGGGTAAAAAAAAGAACTGTATGTTAAAAATCAGTATTTATCAATAGCCTGGGCTATAACTGAGGATTCACAGCATGGACACTGACAGAACGGAGACAGCATTGTAATGAAAAAAGCGTATCCATCATCAACAATACAATACTTACCGTGACCTAAGGTCAGGTTTGTACAGTTACACCAGATGTTAGATTTCAGCCGCCCTTTGAAATGAAAGAACACAATGGTTACTATTCCTGTAGTGTTGTGGATTTCATTAAACAACAGGTTTATCTTTCAGCTTTAAAATGTAGAGCAAGATTAGGATATTCTAACGTTTAGGTTACAGAAAGACCCGGTAAGCACAATGTGAAGTAGGGCTGGTGCTGTAACGCTGCAGTTTGGCACGCAGCAGCCAGCTCTGCCTGGTGGCAAAATTCAAAAGGCAGCAATGCAAAGGGTACAATGAGTGCATGCAGGAGTGCAAGGAAAAGGGCTGGGTGCTCCCACAGCAGCCTTGGGGCTGTGCTGGCCCCAGCGGGATGTGGTCCCATGGCACTGCAGACAGCAGATGCATCTGAACAGGGCTCACTGTACCACAGCCTGCTGCCTCTGTTCTCCCTTCTCTGTTGATAAGAGAGGAGTGGGGCCATCATTAGAGGAGCCCAGCGTGGAAGGTGTCTCAATTGCTCAGGATTTCCTTCAGTGACCTCTTCTGAACCTGGCTGCTCCCTCCCCCTGAGCTCAGCCCATTTCCCACATGGAGGGAGACATTCCCTTGCAACACCGGCTCCTCTTCTGCCTTGTTTGTGTTATTTAGCTCCCTTAACACCGACTGTGTTTATACATAAATATATAACTCAGACATATAAAGCTATCTATCTATAATTTAGATATTTATTATATATATTACGTGGTGCATGCTGTGTGTTACATGTTATCTATTATATATGAGTGGTTTACATAAATATATGATTTAGTTATATATTTATCATATAGTATGTGCTATGTAGTGTATATATAATGTGTGCTTACGTGTTATCTGTTCTATTTGAGTGGCTTATATACATACATACATAATTTAGATATTTACTATGTACATTATATAGTGTATGCTGTGTGTTATGTACACATACACACATAACCTTAAACTTCAATATGAACTCCACTCTGAAGTTATATTTTCAGTCATTAATAATAATCATTAACAGTAATCAGCAACACTGAACATACTCAGACCTAATAGAAGAGGCAAGGACAGACTTGGGGCAGGCGTGAAGAAGCCCTCATTTCTCCTGTCCTCTGTTTTCCTCCTCTCAGCTGTGTGGTTTTTTGTAAACATTTTCTGTTTTGGACCATGCAGGTAAGGCAGAGGAGCAAAGCACATGTCCTGAATTATTTCATTAAAAATTAAAGCTTTATAAAAGTGTACACATTTCATTAGCTTCACATTGCACGCTTTGCAAATATTCTAAGGGATGCTAATCTCCTGGCTTTAATTAGATTGAAGGTCTCTTGCAAAGGGTAGCATTTTAATATAAAATGAGCCATCTTTTAAGCTTTGTGAATTAGAAAACAGGAACTCCCATTTTAGATCAACAGTTACACCCTGAAACAAAAGAGTTTTGTATTTTTGCAAAAAGTTGAGGTTTTTGCACCACCTAACATGCGTTCAGAAGGCAGGCAGTGCAAATATCCTTTGTTTCCACCTGGGGTTGTGTTGCATACACTCATGCAGACGCACCCTCTAAGCCTAGTTCCACCCCAACACTTCCACCCCATCAGGGTGGCACCTGGGCCCCTTCTCCTTGCTCTGGTGGCTTTCTGTGTGACATCAGGGAAGTCAGATCACCTCAAAATTGTCCGGTGACCCTCAAATGGAGAGCTGTGTGGGGGAGAGGAGCGGGGCTCTGTCTGGAGCTCGATGGCTGCAGTGCAGGCACGGAGGAGCAGCAGTAAGGCAGGGCCAGCCCTGCCCAGGGCTGACTCCCACTTCTCACTGAGGACTGAATTCCTTTCAATCTGCAGTTGTTTTCTGCCCCTGTTCTCCCACTATTATCCCCTGCTAGGAGACGAATTTTTATATTTCTGACCAAGATCCAATCTTCTTTCCCTTATCAAACATAATAGAAAGTGCTGTAGTTACAGAATAACAAACTCACCTCCTGGATAAACGTCAATCTATTTTTAAGTGTGGGATCAGCTCTGGAGCTCCCCATGATAACGTATCGCCTCATGCCAACATGGTGCCCCTTCACTGCTGGCCTGACTCCTCCAGCCCCACACAAGCCACAGACATGGCCTCCATCACCGCCCTTTTACCTCTCCCAGTGGTTCCCTCCACAAGAAGGGCCTGGTTCTGCCTCCCCTGGCCCAGAAGTGTTTTTCTCCTCCAGAACTTTATCCAGTTAATTTTAAACTATGCTCATGTAAGTGTAGAAATTGCTTGTGTAGCAGTGCAGTTCAGCTTTGTGCATTTTGCTGTTGGGTTTTTGGACCCATAAGATACTTTCAGGCTTAACTCTGCCTTTTGTGGAGCAGGATTGGCGGCAGCAGTATAAAAATTCCTTATAGTCAGACACGGGGCAGGCTGCTATAAGGAATATGAGTGTGGAGAGGGACTTGTAAAAGCCCACTTTATTTGTACTTGTGGGGAAAAGGCCTCCAAAACCATTGCTGGCATTAGTTCCTATCTGAGCAGCACTCAATTAAATAATGATTTTTTTTTTCAGTTAGTCATTCATGCCAATTTGGCATATAGGCTCTTCAAAACTAAGAGGGCTAAGCTCCAAGTCTAAATTTAATTAATCAATAATTGTCATTTTTAAACAATCATGATTTATACAAAATTGACCTCTAGAAAAAGAACCGACTCCATTAATGTCTGTGCTTAGCTCCCTTGCTGCGGCAGCTCCTTCTGCTGACAGCCTTTCTGGGCAAGTTTCCTTTAAGAGAACAAAATCCTCAACTTCATTTCTCCAGTTCCCTAATTTTGATTCAGAGCCACATCTTTGTTTAAAGGTTTATGTAGATAAACCTCAATTTTGTCAATCTCAATTTTGTATAAGAAGCGGGATCAACTTCTAATTTCCAATGTTAAATCCTAGGCTCTGCTTTCCACTGCAATATTCTCAAGATGACTATTCCAGGTTAGATCCCATGCTGGGCTCAACATTTAGAATAAACTAAAGAAACAGTAACTTCATTTACTCATTAAGACCACGGGCTTGCTCTGAAGCTATCTACTACACAGTGAGCTCTCAGAGTTCAGGCCAACACACACAACAATGGCACAGACAGTAGCAATGACAGTGGGGACTGCCCGAAATGCAAATCCGCTGCTTTCCTATTGCTTAAGGGCACACAAAGTAATACACGTCATCTTTTCTGAAAGTCTATACGTGGATGAGGTGTGAATGATCTTCCCACAGAATGCCCAGCTGCTATCATAATGGTTTGCTGCTTTAAGCACCCACTGGTACTGCTGGGAGGCAAATACTAAAGCATGAGAGACATTCAAATATTATTTGGACCATGAGCAGTGGTCACTGCGCGGTAAAGACAAAGTTCAAGCCCCTGGTTTTGGTTTTTGGGGAGAAGACAGAGCACACATTCTGCACTATTCAGGTGTCATACCCACACAGAGAGAACTCCTCTCTTACCACACCTCGCTCCCCTCTGCTGAGGTTGACCCAACAAACACGTACGCTGTACGTGCTGTGACAGGTGCTCCATTTGAGCAAATGTCAATAGACAGCATATTAACTCTAAGCGGCTTCAGATCGCTGAGTGCGTGTGCGAGTCCGCATCTCCCGTATAAACACTCCTGACTCTCATCTGCTTTGATCAGTATCATTCACTTCTGTGATCCTTGCTCTTTTCCAGTGCCCTGACAAATTTTTGGTTCCACGTCAACATCAATGTCTCAGTGGCTATCACGGCGGTTGAGATGGGCCAGTTCACCTCAGGATCACACCCCAGCAGTTCAGAAACGATCCGAGGGTATCACAGACCCTTTAAAATGTGTGTACCAAATCCTCTGCTGAACTCCATGTTTCTGAGCATCTCTTTGCAATGGATTTTTATGATCCGGAATGCATGGGTGCATTTCTGCTACAACCGAGCAGAATGGAACAGGACAGGGCTATGGCACAATCACACTCTTCCTATTCACACATTCACTTCAAAATCTCTCTTGTTTAACCCTTGGGCAAGAAGGGAGGAAGGTTTGTGGCATTACTCAAACCAAGGTAATGCAGTAGAAAATTTTTATTATTCTTAAACAAGGGAAATTCCCAAGGAAAAGGACTTGCATTACACTTTTTCACATGATCTCTGAATTTGACCTATATTCGATGGGCTGTTGGATATACAGTGCTTGTGCTACATTTTTCCTCCTAGTATTCATTATATCTGAATATAGGGACCAAATCCACAGCTCCATGAACTTCAATAGCACTGTTCAGATTTCCGTCAGATGAAGTTCTTCTGTCTTTATATTTCAGAAGACATAAGAAATGCACTGGGAGAACCTTAGACTACACAGTCCACTGATTCTCCAATGCCTTCAAAATCCCCTTGCCCCAGGCCATTACCTCGACTTACTTCTTTCTGTTCTTAGTGGCTGGTTTGCATCTTAGATACTCAGAACAAAAAATATTGGTACGATCTGTATTTAAAGCACCAGCTTCTGGAAGTCGTGTTCACACTTGTGTGATAGGTAGCACTCTGTTCTTTAGACATAAAATCTTTTCTCATCTCTTTCAACACCAGTGAGAGGCTTTTCTTTCTCCTTTAGAGGCAACTGTAACGTGCAAATATTCTAGTGCTTAGAGAATGTATGGAAGTGTGTCTACACACACACAACTTAATCATTAGGCTCATTTTCAAACCATATGCTCCAACTCATAAATAAAGTCTATTAACATTGAACTATTGATCAAAATCAGGGATTCTAGCATCATCTCTTTCTCTGTAGGCTGCTACCTCCACCAAGGCTTATAAGTTAACATTTGAATTGGAATTAGCCCTTGTAATTACATTTATATTAATAGAATTATAAGGCAAATGTTCTTCTGAGTTTTATCTTCAAGTGATAGACTGAATTGTCACTTCAATCTATTGCGCTTGCACAGAGATTTACTGTATGTGAAACTCAAAGTAATTTTGAGATTGAAACTTGGGCAATCCTCAGGACAGACCAAGAGCAAGAGACTGATTTGTCTGTACCCCATAAAGATTTCCTTTCCCAGACCCCTATTGGTTCCTCTTACCAGCCCTTTCTGTAACCCAGCCCTTGCATTAACTACTTGATATGTACAGAAATGTTTATATCTCTTGGGTTTGAACTTCCTCTAGTTTCTGTTCGTTTCCCTTCCCTACAGCCTGTCCATTTGTTCCTGTATTTGACACCAGTTTTCTGACATCTCTCCCAGCTATTCCCCTTAGAATCACATATAAAATAATGATGTCCACCCGAGCTTTCCTCTCTTCAAAAAGCACTGACCTAGTTTCTCTGCTTTTACAGTAGAAGTTCTCCAGTCCCATGTCAATGAGGTTGCCCTGACATATCTCAGCTCTGATAGTTATCTCTCTCCTTTAATAATGGCATCCTGAATGGGGATTATTTCCTCTAAATGCATCTTCAGCTGTTCCCTGTAGAATATTTCCTTTTGAGTTACCTCCGATTGATCTGTTTTTGGGAGTGGGGCTAAGCAAAGATAGCTCTGATCTTTCTATCCGGGGCCTGACCACAGGTATGATGCCTGTGGACTCTGGCCAGAATTGGAGCCTTTGATAAAATATTCCCCAAACCTGTGTAAAACACAATGAAAAAAGCTGTAGTTTAAATTACTCTTTCTTACTATTAAGGGAGCTGATCCTCAGCCAGAGTAGTGGGTCATTTAAGTCCTTGGATGTGTGCAGAGATGACAATACTGCCTACCAGCCACTGAATCGTTATTTTTGTACGGCACTGCTCACCTAATTCCTTCACTTTGCAGTACATTCTTTCTTGTGGTTATGTCCAAATTTCCCTCCCTTCCTAAGGAACTGATCCTCCACCATCAAAGTCAGAGAGAGATTTTGCCCAGGTTCCTGCAAGAACATCATCAAGGCCTGGATTTTGATTTGGGTAAGTTTTCAGTATACTTTGTTTTTTTCTTTTCTTTTTTTTTTTTTTCCCCTTCTAATTTCCCCATCCTTATTAGTTATTTATTTTTGTCATTCCCCATGTTGTTTATCACTTCTCATTGACCTCAGGCTGTAAAAACTTCCCCTTGTCACTGACTGCGGTGCTGATGCAGGAGCTGGAGCCATACTGCTGGACCTGCAGCCTTTGGGTATGTTAGGCACGATCCCTGGTACCCCACTGAGGACAGCAAACTCCAGCGTTGTGGGTCTCTTCAGTGTATGAGTGCTAATTTGAACTCTGAAAAAAAAAAAAGAGAGATAATTTTGAACCATGCAGACCAGGCAAGCAGTATTTCTTACTAAGAATATAGATGTACTCCACCACCTGCCTCAGTTCAGCCTCAGAAATGCAGCGCACTGTCTGGTTGCTGTGTAAGGAACATTTTTGCCGTGCTGCTCAGGGGAAATCAAGATGACATATACATTTTGTCTAACGTTATATGGCAAAAAGCAACATGAATGTTTACTAATTCACTTTGTACTGGTAACTCTTTGCCGTAGGAATCATCCTACCTGGCTTGGGAGAAGGCATTATTTTGCAGAGTAAGAGCTTCCATTACTTGTGATTCAATTTCTTTTTCCCAAGTGGATGCAATCTTGATTTCCATTAATATACTTATTTTTAGGGGGGAAAAAAAGTAATACATTTGTTTTCTACTAAAACTACTCACATGATTGGGTAACTCTGCTGAGTGCTTTCTGCAGAATGGAGGCAGACCTACGCTGGAAAAGACCTACACTGATTTTGTCCTACTGAAACCTCTGGACTTGTTTCCTAAGCCAGACTTTCATGTAGATACATTATCTCGCTGAGAATTTCTTGTCAAACCGTGTAAAGTAAATAAAAGAGAGGTGAAATATCAGCAACAAAGCTAACAAATGGAACTGAATGCTCCATTTGGAAGAACAGATCTACCTGTTTACCATGCTAATCTGAAATGAAATGAAAATGTATGTTTTTCATCTTTTCAGACAACCATCTTCAAATACAGGTAGTTAAGGTCTTTAACACGACAGTTTGTTTCTTTTTTTAAAGAAAAACCCCACTGAAGAGGTATCATACATCTGCCCTGAGTACTTGGTGGCTGGTCCCTACCTGTCCCCCCACATACAGTTGGCTGCCGCCAGCTCCTAACCAACCTTGCCAACCTCCAAACCAGACAGTATTTAGTGCTGTATGTAGCATCCAATATTTTTTCGGTTCAAGTCAGCATTTTGTCTGCCAGAGGCTAACAAGGCTCTATCCTTTGCTTCACAGAAACTAAGCTCACTTTGCAGCCTTCCGGAGGGAACATCCTCTCCAGACGGCTGCACGCTGCTAATTGCAGGGGAAATCCTGGCAGCATCGGGGTCAGTGCCAAAGCCTCCCTGAGTGCAACGTGCCGGGAGCTCACAGCTGTGTGGGCTGTTTGTCCATCAGGGATTTCTCACCATGGAGGCTCCCCGGCTGGCCTTGACCTCACTCAGGAGTCACGGCTCCCTTGCATCCTTACAGAAGGGCTCCTTTGACGCAGCTCCATCCCTCTGACGTACCTTTGGCGTTTGCAATTTGTCATAGAGAGGAAGAGAAGTGCATCACCTGGCTGCTTTTCCTCTGCCCATCACCCAGTCTTGCTCTGGCCTCCCTGCCTCCACCTGCTAATCCCTACGTCACGTCCCAAGGGAGCACTGGTCCATGTAGCACCTGCACAGGGAGGTAGTGGAGGCCTCACAGAGCTTTTGGGGGAAGGAGAGACAGGAACATGACAGTAATTTAATTTTTCATGCAAAACTCTGCTAGGAACTACCAGACTTTCCAAAATGTATTCCAAAGAAATGCAGAGATAGATTCCCGACCGGCATTAATCAGTGCTGATTAAGTCATGGAGCTACGCAATTTCTGCCTGGTGAGTACTTTTCCTGTCATTGATTTATTACCTTCCTTAGAAAAATAAGACCTGGGAAATAAAGAGTTCAAGTAAATTTGCTCAGTTACCCAGCCAACTGTTGACTATGGTACGAGGGGTAATAAATGATCAGGGGAAATTCCCTGTACACATTCATGTATTGAGGTCAAGTGTAGAAGTGTTCCACGTGTGCTCCAAATCCTCCAGAAGCTGTGGGACACAGCTCAACCGCAGCAATACATGTGAGGCTAAATAAAACAAGGGTGTGCACGCGGACTGTGTGACCGCAGCTCTGGGCTCAAGGCAGAGAGCCTGCAGGACGCCTTCCCTTGCAGCCGGAGGGGAAAACCTACTTCTTCCCAACCTGCCACAGGACTGGTAGTGCTCATTGTTGATATGCAATGTTTGCATCCAATGCCAGTGTTGACAGTTGAGGCCACAGGGTATTCTTGCTTTCCTCCTCTTCATAAGACAACTCCTGGGAGTATTTGCCTTCAGGTTTGCAGGACTGTGCTGTGTGGGGGTTATTGTTTTCCTGCAGACACATGGCATTGTGTTTATGTCACTGGATGCATTAACACCACCATCTGGTTTTGTTTTTTAAATGACAGCAGACTATTTGTTAAATAGTTTCTACCCCATCTTCTCTAAGGTATTTTAAGGATAAAGTCTCCAAAGCTACAGAGAAGGACACATCTTGTCAAGTCTATTTCTTTGGCTTACCAATCTGAGCTTGGTGTTGCTTTCCAGCTCTCTTTGGAGCATTTGTTCCATATTTTCATTAACCTGACATGATGAACAACTTTCCAAAACCTGTGAACTAAGCAGCATGAAGAACGCAGCTGTAGGAGGCCTGCTAGGAACAACACGTGGGGCTGTCCAAACAGAAAATGAATGTTTTGACTTTTGGGTATCTGTTTTGTGCCATTAATAATAGATGTGGTTTCTGGAAGGAGCTTGTCACTTGAAGGTGACATCGAATCCTTTAAAATATGCATCACCTACAAATTCCGGAACACTTCTGAACCTAGAGCTAAGTCATAGCCAGTGAGTCCTTGCCTTTACTGTAATAGTTTGATGAGCATAAAAAGACACTTATAGGGAACAGAATAAGATTATTCTTCAAGATACAGTTGAATTGCAACGAAAGGATAGCTTTGCAGCTCTTTCTCCCTTTGTCCTATTGTAGGCAAATGGACCATTTGCTCCTCATCCTGTGACTCAGATCACAGTGACAGGTACCTGGTGCCCTAGTTGGGCTCCCACAAGCCCAGAAGAGGAGCATTTATCACTCTTACCCAAACCGTGCACACACTGATGTGTATTTCCTGCATCTGTTCTCAGTAAATCTGCATGGATACAAACATCTGCCTTTTCACTCGCCAGTGGCACCTGTCACCAACCACATCCCAAGACAATGAACGAGAACTTTTTTATTTTCTCAAAACCAGAATATTTGCATATGCAAAGCCTGAGGCTCAGCCCACCCCACCCTTTCCCCCAGATCGTCACCTCTGCACCACTGCACTAAATAAATTAACAAGTTATCAACAAGCCTGCCAGGCCACTCCGGGCTCCCCATTACTGCGCCTGTCATTGCCACTCAGGGCTCTGCTGGAACGTGACAACTCCACGGCACAAGGTCACTCCCCCAGTCACTCTCTCGCTGCTGCTTGGAGGCAACCATTCTGAGAAATGATTTGTTATGGTAGAATCGGAGGCACATTTGTTAGTTAATTCATTCTGCAAAACTCAAATGAGATGAAAAACAAGCAGAGATCTGACAAATGGCATTTAATTATGTCTGAGCCTAAAATTCATAATACATATTTATGCTGCCCTAAGTCATTCGCAGCCAAGGTCCCTTTTATTCTCATAACTGAGTCCAATTGCTGATATGAGAAGAGGGTGCTAGTGATGGGCTGCTCCATGGTCTTTCATTATGGTGCCTCTTTCTTCATGCCTTAGCTTCCCACCCCCTGTGCTCACTTCATGCTTACAGAGCAGCGCCTCTCTAGGTGTCATTCTTCCATGGCTGGTGCAAATAATGCAAAGAAGAGCTTACAGTTACCCATTAGCTTGGTAAAGATTAAAATGGTCTGGTTGCTGTTCTTGCCTGATTTCTAACTTCTCCATTGGTTTTCATCTCATATGAGGAAGGAATGTAAGAAGGTGCCAGGAATAAGGAATTGTGCAAGGAATGTCCAGCTGATGAGCTGGGCTGCAGCCTCCAGGAGGGACTGGACCTGCTGCTCTCAGGATAACTTCTTTTCTAGTGGAAGGGCAGCTGCCTCTGCAGTAACACGAGCAGCAACATTAATACAACACAAATAAGAACATCTTGCACTGATGGTGCAGAGGCTTTAGAGATCATGCCAAGTATAAGCTAAGAGAAAGTGGGCACACGTGCCTTGTTAGAGCAGAAAAGATCTAGAGAAACATTAACAGTCACTGTCGTGCATGCATCAACATGCTAAATATGCATTTCTTTCATACCTATGGACTCTGCGTTTGGTGCAGAGGACTGAAACGACTTTGTTGCAATGACATATGCTGACACTGCAGAAGATGCAGATGTATATTTTTACAATGGCTTGGTGTTTATTATTGTAAAAGTGAGTTACTTTAAAGTCCTTCTGTCAGTATGGCACAGAGTGTCTAGTCAGCATCCTAGTCAATGCATGACTGAAGAGAGGAGCTCATCTCTCCTTTCCAGCTTCCTGAACCTTCACTCTCAGCAGAGCCACCTATGCTGGAAATGCTGCTCATGGCCATGAAGTCAGCAGAGCAGCTCACCATTCTCTGTATCAGGCTTTCATGCCAGCCTGAGCGACCCTGTTTTGAATCCTTCTTCACCAGAGCCTCAAGCAGCTTTCTCCAGTCCCTTGAAGGGGAGGACAGGATCTCCCCAGCAGCTCAGGAAGGAGCTGATTTCTCAGCTCTGGCTGCCCTGCAATCCCCCCTCTCACTGCTTGAGCCTGCAGAGCACTTTTACTGCTTCTTGACATCCTCGCCCCACCGAGGCACTGGGGAAACCACCTCCCCTCCCCTCCCTCTTGGAGCGTTGCCACCCAAAGTCACCAGGCAGCTCCAGGTTTTTTGTTCTCTGGTGGGAAATTTCATTTGACCCTTTCAAGTGGGACAAGAGCAGATATTAGATTTGTTGACGATGAAGTGCTTTTATCTGAATTCAACAAAAGAGGCACAATGAAAAGATTGCAGCTGTTGAGCAAAAGCACTGCACCTATTACAGAGTTCATAAGCATTTAAAGTGGCACACCAGTGAAGGCACTCCTCACCCCAGCAGACGCTCACCCCTTCTGCAGAAAACTTGTTTATCTTTCCGTCAGCTCTGCGTGCTTTACATACGTATGGGAAAACATGGTGTTTGACTCTCTTGCCAGATCTTGCAATGATAGAAATGCTATTAGCAGGTGAAAACTACGTGGAGGTGCTTTATCTTTTTGAAAGTCTTCCAGGGCTTCTTGCTGCAGGATGGGGCAGCAATTAGGAGCACCAGAATTCAGTTACAGCCTGAATTATCTGAGACCACCGTTGCCCTGTTGAACAGACCTCTACTTACATTCTCACACTTTATGTGATATTATATGCTGATAGATAGAAGATAGATAGATTTCACTTTGGAAAATAATGACTTCTTGCTTGTTTTCATGCACACAAATGCAGTCACATAGCTACTAGAACAATACATTCTATAATATATGAGAATCACCCTGTGGGTGCAGTGCCCCACATCCCTGCCCCCAGGATCCCTCACCTCACTGGCTCCCACGGTTGGATCTCCTGGTGCAGAAGGAGCTTGCTGCTTGAGGTTCAGAGCATTTCCATGGACAACTGGTGCAGTTGGCCAAGCCTGCAGCCAAACCTCAAGTTCCTTCTCTTCCTCTGTCTTTCTTGAAAGTGTCTTCTAAGGGAGACCTGTAGCTTGCAGAAAAACCCAGGCCACAACAACAGGCAGAACCCAGTCAGAGCAATCAGTGGTTGTAGACCCCCTCCTCATCCCAAGTGGCTCTAGCAGTTTCCTTTTACTCTTTGACATTGTTCACGTTATTTACACAGCTGCACCAGTAACTTTTTCTTGCTATGTATTTATTGCCTTCTGGTTTGTTTTTTCTTTAATACATATATTAGGTTTTTCTCCCTTTAGATTTTAGAACAGCATTGGTTTATGTTTACTGCTTTCAAAAGGGATTTGCTTGTAATTAGAAACACAAATCCAACAGTACCTCAACTGAAGCGCCCTGTGTTTATCAGTGGGATGCATGGGCAGGGTCTGAAAGCTGAATCACATAATTTCTACATCCCAAATCACTTTTTAGGATTTTTCTATCACTATGACTATTTCAAAGTTCAGCTGCCTGAAGTTTTAGCCTTTCTCATCTGACTTCTCTGTAAAAAAAAAATGCATTTATGCAGTTGTACACGTTATATATGTGTGTGTGACTGCCCAACAGATTTACGTGCCCTATTACCCCCATGGCACACAACCTCAGAGGCCTGCACACACAAACAGCCTGTTAGCTGTAAAACTGCTGGCATGGCTGCTCCGCTTCCACATGCAGCCCCCATGAATATGCATATAAGTTAGGTGCATAGGCACACACATTGCTGAAACTGGAGGCCTCGGTGTGAACCTAAAGAAGAATGGACAAAATGCTTTGGAGGAGGGCTTTAGGTCAAATTCAGTGCTAACAGTCAGCAGGCATAAATCTGCTGGGTTGTACTCATGTGCCTTATATCAGCACAACTCATTTTCTTCAATTAAATGGAGGAAAACACGGTGGATTTATAGCTTTATTTTTGCCTTTACATCTTATGGGTGTTTATAATTTTCCTTAGTTCTCCTCTTCTGATTTTAATAGACAAAAAGCAGCCCAATGTAGTTTTTTTGTCTAAATTTCCAGGCTCCCAGAGTTAACAGAAGGACAGTTTCTGGGTACTAACGTACTTGAGAATCAGGCAACCAAAGACTGTAAACACAGGCTTAGGTGTCTGAATTTAGGCACCTATTTTTTAAAACCTTGGCTTAGAAAATAAAATATCTGAATGTATATAGATAATATAAATCACCAGTCACTTTTATTACATGTATGTTTATACAAAGACCTTAGAACACGTTTTTAAAATGTAAACGTTCCTTAGTATGTTTAACTACGTGTCTAAAGGAGATGTAGGACAGAAAGAAAACAAAAGTTTGACAAATGTTTTTGATCAATCCTGAAGAAATCAATAGGAATTCACTCACAGCATGATTTCATTTAACTTTCCATGCTAGGAATAGTAACCTGGCTTTCTGTTAAAGCAAAAGCATTCATACTTCTTAGTGATTTAATTCTCATGTCAACATATATCAGCCAGGCAGAGAATGGCTTGGAGCTGGGAAGGGGAAGGGAAGGAGGAGCGGATGGAAACAGAAATTTTGTGGATGGAGTTGTATGGTTGAGTGACTTTGTTTCACCAAAACTGGTTTCTAATAGAAAATAAGGTTTTCATTGAGGTGTATGTTTGTCTTCCACTCTAAGGGAGCCAAAAATGTCCAATTCTTAGAGCATGTTTTATTGCTTGTTTGAAAAATATATAACACCTGAGAACTGGAACAGCTCTATAGAGAAAGAGAAAGAACATGGAATTGCAACACTGTCCCATCCGGGCGCCAGTCAGCCGCACACACATCCCTACAGCTCTGCCACCTCCATCTCATTCCTAACTCTTTATTTTTTAATTATTATTATTATTATTTTGCCAAAGAGGGAAACGTTTCAGCTAATAACCTCTCAGAGAATTTTGTTTTGGAAATATCCGTATAAATTTTTTTCCCTCATTCCCCCCCCCAGCCTTCAAATTGAACCTAACCAATGAAGAAAATCTCCGCTTCCTCCCCCTGCAGCGAGGTGAAGCTGTTAGCACTGCAGGTTCCTGTGTCAGACTTCTGCTCCCTCGGCAGATCAGAACCTTACACGGTGTATGGAAAGTGATGGAGCAGTCCAAGCCAGGAAACATCTGGCTTACAATATTTTATTCTTGTTTGTCTATGTTTGTGCTCCTGAAAGCGTATGCATTTGGGTCCATAAGTGTGAGTGTGTGCATGTATGTCTCTTCTTATTTATCCTAAATATAAACAGTTTTCTGAAGGAACATTATTTATACTGAGATAAAAGGGCTTCCTTCATCGAAGTTTGGCTCAAAACCTGAGCCTGGCACTGAGTGCCGTAATGGACACCAAAGTGTGGAAACTGTGTTCTCCAAACAGTGAGAAAGAGCCCAAGCTCGGGTTGGTCCATTACGAGGAAAGTTATGGATGCTGAATGAGATCCCAGCTTTGCTGTTCCATCAAATCCCTTGCTATATGTAAAGCAGATGTCATTTCTACAGTGTGACACGTAGGCTAAGAAACTATCAGCTAGTGACATCTGAAAGTGACCTTGCTTTGGAATATACTTTTATCTTGTATACACACATGCAGGCATGCACACGTCCTATGGCTTAAACAGGATGATGTATTACAAATATTTCGATCAGCATCCAGCTTTGGCTGACCAGGGAACTCAGACAGAACTGATGAAAAGTGCTTTGCTTTTAGGCAAAACTGTTGAATGAGTCTGCAAAAGGCAACGCCACAACATCCTGTTTCAGTCCAACGAGCTAAAGCAGCTCTGTTGTTATGTTCTGTATTATTTGATATTTTTGTGGGCAAGACACGAAGCAAAATAGCTGTGTCTGTTTAGCTGCCTGAACAATAGAAAAGTTTACGCAGCTCTTGAGCTGAAATGCTTCTGACAGTTTTCAATTTTAGCTCTTTTGATTTTGTAAGAAATCTGCAAAAATATGATTTTGAAAATCACCAGTTTCATGCTTTCTTCCTTTCTCAAAATTAGACTATATTGTCCAACTCCGCTTACAGTGTCTGAGGGAATCCTAGAGAAGAGCTGGCAAGAATCAGCGCTGGGCTGTTGCTTGGAAACTGCCTGGCTTTCTGTATTATTGCCTGATGTAATAGTTATATTGCCCACTTGCATCTGTTAACAAGCAATACAACAGAATCCACAGGTACCAATAAAGAAATAAGCCTGGCTTCCATTACTTAGCCTGAAAATTCATCAGTGCTTTTTTTCATTCTTGGCAAGAGCGGGGAAAAACGTTTTGCTCAGGTGCTAATTAATAAAATAGGAGACATACCGACTCTAACCGTATCTATTTTATTTAGATTTATTTATTTCGCCCCAGGGGAAATCTGTTGTAAAGAATATAGTGCATTAGTGTAATTACAACTTCGTAATGTGGTGGAAAGGTACAAGTTGTGGTTTGTTGGTTGCTTTTTTTCTCTTCTTTTTTCCCCCGTAAGCTATAGCGTGGTAATACGACCATTCTTTTAACAAATTTTAAGTGGCAGAAATTCATTTATAAAGGGGTAGGACAGGGTGCTTCTATTGAGGGCTAGTAGTAGAATCTCAGCAAATCCCAAGTTACAGATGGATGAGCTTACCTTAGTATGTCGATATCGCCAAATCCAAGGGTGTAAAAAGGAGCAGATGAGATGACAAGAGCACGAGACGGGCTCTTTGTCAGTAAGGAAAATGCTTTAAACTTCTGCTGTGTTGTCATGCTCCTTCTCTACAGGCACTGTGCTGGAGCATCGCAAAAGCTGAGGCTGTTCAGCACAAACAAACGGGGCGATGCTCAGCAAAACGCGTGGGGATTTGCGAAGGCAACTCACATTAGTGTTAATGGGAGTTACACGCGTAAATCCCTGCCCTTCAACATGATAATACATAATATACCCCTTAATTTTTAATTCACCAGGGTCTCAATTTTAAAGCATTTTCATATAGTTTGTCCTAATTATAATCGTTTTTAATGACAGCTTAAAAATTTCACATGACTGTCTTATCACATACGGTACTTAATTTCTCAAGTGAACAGTTTCAATGTAGTGTATTCTGGGAATTTTGAGAACTAAAACACCAAGGAAAAAACGACTTTGTATAATCAAATGAGATGTTATTATTCCACTATGTTCTATATAGACTGGAAAGGATTTTGTAGCAAAAATGATAAGACATGGCCTGAAACAGTGATTGAGCACCAGGTGGGAAAGTAGGGCCAACCCAGGGGAGCTCAGGTGCATGCAATGTACCTGAGTGACGGAAGGGGGGTGGAGGGAGGATCCACCCTTCCCAGGCCTCATTTAAGGGTTGGCAGTGGAGGTGAGGGTACCTCTTGCTTGAAGTCTCTGCTTAGTGGAGTCCTTCCAAAGGTAAGTAGCCCCTGCCCTTTTTCCTGCCCTTTTTCCTGTCCTTTTTCCTGCCCTTTTTCCTGCCCTTTTTCCTGCTGAATTGCTTTGACTTCATGCTGATTAAACCAAGCACTGTGGTTTTAGCTCTTTCGGAAGGAATGGTATAGACATACATATATTTTTTTCTATTACTTACAGGTACAGGAAAGGCAAATGCCAGTCATTTAGTGATGATATGCCAGACAATGATTTCAAAACTGGCCTAAGTCACTTAGGGACACGAGCATGATTTTCAAGAACGATGGGGATGCTTAGATGCCAACGTGTACCATTTTTCTTAATAGATTTTGATGAGTAATTATTTACCTGAGGAGCTCATATGACTTTTAAAATAGCCTCAACAAATATCATTAGTAATTAATAGTACTTTAATTATACTTTAAATGTTTCATTTCAATTGTGCTCAAGAACCCATTTGTTTAGTCATGGGAGAAAATATTCTTCTATGCCTTCAGGAAACTATATACCACTGCAAGTCTTCATTCTAAACAATTTTGGAGTGTTTCAGAAAGTAAATAGGACTTGGACTTCAGTCATGAGAGAATTCTTTGCTTATTTATTTTTAATCTGAAATCAAACTTGGCCCTGTGGCTGTTTTGCACACATCTACCTATTTTTTCCTGTAGTAAGTGAGAAAACCCAACTATCTTCTCAAACATACAGAACTGCTAGACTCTACTGATATGTATACATCCATGTTTTATATAACCTTTAATTACTGAACAACCATGACTACAGAGGGGAAATAACTTGCCAAATTAGTAGCCTTCAAACTGTCACTTTTTATAAAGAGTAAATGATAAAAAGAAATGTAGCACTCATTTGTTAGTCATTTTTATGGGTAGCTTTAAACTGTTCTGTATGTAGACTCCAGTTGTTGGTATTGTTTCCACTAAAAGAAAAATAATTTGGCTGCTGCTGCAACATTTTAAGCTTTCACTGTTACTATAAAAACAATCCCCAGGAGATTTTTTTAGTCTCCTTGTATTTCTGGTTTGTAAGGACTTAGGAAGTAAAAGTTTAAAACTGCCTGGTAACAGACAAATCACTTTTAAAAGCCAGCATTGTGCTGGCCTGGGAGAGCTACAGGAAAAGCTACTTTAGGAAGGGGGGTTGGGAGGGGATGTGGAGAGAAAGAAAATGCAACAGTACAGGAGTTAAGCAAACCTAATTATTTTTTAAACAAATATATGGAGGTCACCTAAAACTGTGAATGCGTGAGAGGACTTTTCCTACATGTGAATTGTCAGATCCCTGCTGGAGTGGGCATCCAAGCAGAGACTGGTTCCGTAAAGCTGTTCCCAGTAGAAAGGTGTCTGGATTGGAGTAACGTGCTCTCCAACAACGCACTTTTCAGAATACATCAAGACTGAAGTTTTCAGCCTGGGATACCTAAGCGAGACCTGTATTATGGCAGCACAGGTCTTTGTGGGGCTGAGAGTTTCAGCGTAAACTGGAGCTTTTTGAGGTAGGTGTGTGCAAACATGGCTAGAATCTGGTGCTTCTGTAGTTTTGGTGAATTGGAGAGGCATGCCTATAAAGTGCTGCGTGAAGTCTTCAAAATATTTGATAAGAACAGATATGGTTTTCAGCTGGAGTACGAGAAGGAGGAGACAAAATCCCATGGAGATTAAAGGGATTTGTATGTTCAGCTCCTACAAACTCCCAGTACTCTTCTGTAAGCAACGGCTGCATCTTGACAGATCTGATGGTTCCATTTGGCTGGATGTTTGCATCCGCTCAGCCTGGAGCCTGGCCCGGGAGTTTCGTTACTCCATGAGGAGTTTCCAGGAAAGTTTTCAGCTCTTGGTTCCCAGGTATCTGAGGCTTTGCCACTTCCACTTCCCCCAGCCAGAGAATGCAGAGACGTGCAACCATCTAAGAAAAAGGCTGGCCAAACCCTTTCAGAGTCAAAGCAATATTCATGTTTTGGATCAAAGACCAGAGGAAAGATTTGACTAGCTCCTGCTTCTTCTGTCCTGTGCTGCCAATACCTGATTTGAAGTTATATCCATTGGCCAATACAGAACATCTAACTGAGGTTACTTTTTAGTGAAATTAAAACAAATATCAGTTTTTGATCCTTATGTAGAATGACGCAAAACTGTTCTTGAGCACATTTTGTTTTTAAGGCTCAAAGACTCCATTTTCAAAACAGTGTGCCTGGAGCCAGGCTACAGAATGTACCTGGATGCATGCAGGCAAGCAAGCATCTTCCCATGGCAAACTGTTGACTGCCTGTTGCTGCTCCTCTAGGCACCAATTTCATTGCAAACTAAGTCACTTTTATACAGGGCAAGCACCTCCTTCTGAAGGGCAAGGACTTTCTAGGATCAGAGGAAGGTGCAGGCCTAGACAGAGACATTTACACTGGGGAGGTCCTTGGAGGTCTAGCTGCATCCCTGGCATGCAGAACAAGAAGACAGTCAGTGTCAGAGGGCTTACACAATGTGTCAGATTCCACATTACACTCTCAAGTGGCTAAAACAATGCTCCAGCAATTAGCATGTGTAAAACCATCAGCTATTTACGTCCTAGGAAATAGCATGGGTTTTATTATTTTGGGATAAGTCATTCCAAATGGCAAAACAGCAGCTATTTGTCTGCCGTCTATTGATGTGCTGTCTTGATCTTTGATCGAGGCTGAGGGGGATACATTTCCACCTTTAATCCTCCAAATTTTCTGATGCTTTCATGTACAAATGTATACAGTAACTTGGCGTTAGCATTCCACAAATATGCAAATTGTCTGTCAGATTGGACAGGCTGCATGCATTTGAAGTTGTGTTGACAGCCTACAGAAAAAAGACATTCTCAGCTCAAACACGAACAAGATGTTTATATCCTTTTTGCCTAAAAACATACATTTTTTATGTTTTAAGCAGAGATGGGAGCAAACTGCAAATTTTGGATCAAGACGTCTTTTGCACCCATAAAATTTGGGGATGTCTACATCAGGGGATTTTGATTCAGCTGGCTCTTGGAAGGGGCGATTCAGCTCAGATTTGGCTTACGTTCCAGTCTGCACAAAATACAGAGGGAATTTGCACATGAGCTTCTGTTTCCAAGTAGGTTAACGCATAAAAGAAGCGGCTCAGAAGGTGCTATTATACTCTAGATGCAATGAGCTCTGCAGTTGGTGGTGACAGCAGTTACCTGACAGAACACCATCTTGACAGTCCACAGAAAAGGAAGCTGCAGAGCCCAGCATCTTTCCTGGCCTGGAGAAACAGTGGCAGTGAGAGCAAATGGGTGCTGGTTACCCAGGAAGCACAGATAGATAGATAGGTAGCTGCAAGAGGCCACGTTGTAGATTAATCATGGGATTTAAGCAACTTTGGTCATCTGTCTCCATAATCCAGATGCCCAGAAGCTCTCACTGGGAGACTGCAAGTCCTGCAGACCCTCCAGTGGTATCAGCATATGCAGGTGTTGGTGTGAACACAAACACACTTGGATTGTTTGTAAGCATGTGCCCGGGATCACATAGCCTCATCAAATCAAGGTGTTATCGCCTCAGTTTCAACAAATTCCACAAACCAAGAGGCTAAAAGTGTTTTTTAATGTGTTCTGTCAGCAAGGCAACAGCCAACTGCCCTCCTTAACTATATAATTCTAAGTACTTTGACCAAAACAGGTATGATACATAAATTTGACTAGTTCCTTCCCTTGATTCCATGTCTTGAAGTGGAGGTCTGAGTTTCCTCTTACTATTACTTACTTAGGTATGGCAAATGGCTGTGTCTTACGTAGGTTCTTGCATATTATCTGCTCTGGTGGAACATCCTAAACTGGCTTGACTTGGAAAGAATGGCTGTTTAATAATCAACTGTATTGAGAACTGTGATTCAAACAGGAACCTTAGCTAACAGCTGCTTCCTCAAAGCATTACAGCACTGCATCTGTACAAGGTATAAGATCATGAGCAGAAGGGATCACCTCTGAAAAAATTGCTCTTGTTACAGACGCTTCTTTTGCAGCTCATAAAAAGATTAGTTTCAGTGGCAAAGATGCACTGAAGACAGTGGGTAATATCCCACATGGCATCAATGTCCCATGAAACTGGAGAGCTTGTGAAGTAATGAGTCTCCTTAGAGTACAAGTTGAAATTCTGTCAATTAAAAATCTTTGCTG
>PPHD01006066.1:0-13474 GCA_002909625.1 Bambusicola thoracicus
CTAATGCAATCAAAAGAATTCACTACATTGTCAGCTGTGTTCTCAAAGAGCGTTCAGACAACACCAGGGCTGGTAAACCACATTCCTAATTGTCTGCTGCCTCCACCTAAGCAGGGAAAGTGCTCAGAGAAGCCTGGGGAGCTGTTACAGGTTAGTGCAGATTGAGCAAATAGGTGAGATGTCCAAGAAGATATGAAAGAAGATTTTCACAGCAGAAGTTTATGAGCAGATTGGCGGAAGACCAGAAGTCCTAGTTCTGCTTGTGTTTGATTTGTATAGGTGGATAGGCTGAACTGAAGTGCTTGACGTGACCTTTCACTTCTGCTGCAGGAAGAATTTTTTGCAATCAGCAGATAAAAAATCTGCACTGTAGGAGATGGATGCAGCCTCCTCCCTGAGATGCTAGCAGGTCACTACCACATTTTCTCTTGTCTCTGTAGTCAGCAGTCTGTGTGCCAGGCAAGGAAAGATCCAGGTCCCACTGAGCTGCATTCAAAGGAAGCGGAATCATGCTCCAAGTTTATGTTGGACACATCACCTGTAGGTTTAATGCACCTCTCTTACAGAGAACTTTGGTCTGTTATACAGAACTAAGGAAACAATGCAGTCAGCCTCAGGGATGAAGGATTTTTTGATGTTCATAGCATTATACACTGCCTGGGGTTCAGAGTGTTGGGGACTGAGGGGAAGGGAAAAAACATCCTCTCCTACTGCTACTATAAGCAGTTTTATAGCAATATTTACTCTTTAGGGCTCTCCCAAATTTTAAGGTACCCTTGCTTTGGACCTCTTACCTTTCAGGAGTACAACAAGTAAGAGCGCCCAGAGCCTAAGCATTTAACAGCAGCTGCATATAAGATATCCACATCCCACACAATAATTGAAGCATAAAAATTACTGAACAATCAGGAAAATGTTGCATGACTTAAAAACCCACTAATTTTCTATTAGTTCTGCCTTCGCTTTTAATTTCTTAATTGCTCCTTCTGAATAGAAAATGACGTTAGCAGGTTATTACTGCGATAAATATTAAAAATAATAAGAAGAAGAAATGATATTTGCCAGTTAGTATTGTAAAATTAGGAGTGGTAATAGACCAAAAGTGCTCTTATGCTCCTAAATGCCTGTAGATTGTTTTGTTAGCAGGAGTATTGTTGCCAGGTATGTAAACTGACCCTTAGGAGAGAAAATGGGTTAGAGCAGGCTCATAGAGCAAAGATTATTTAGCTCCAAATGCACTACTGGAAATGCACATCTAGTATATGCGTGTGTGTTTGTGTATATATATATGTACCAGTGACAAAAGACGAATTTATTTTAGATATAGACAGCTACACAGATAAATTAAAACAGAGAAGCAAAGCTGCCCTTGGGTACCATGCAGAGTTAGAATTACTGCTACTTTTAGGCTTAATGGTAGCCTAAGGGGGAAAGTCCAAAGTAAAAGGGGAAGTCATCTTCTCTCATTTGTACTCAGCAGAGACAACAGCCTGCACTGTCCATTGGCAACTGCGTTGTTTGTATGGTGGGGTAACAGCACTAACTTTACCATTCTGCAGATGAAAATGGTAAGCATCCCATATCCATACAGATATATGTACACGTCTATTTAATCTCTAAAGATACAAGATTTCTTATAGCAACATTTCAAGACTGGAAAACAGCAGCAGCTTTGCAGAGATCCTTTGTTACACTGCTGTGGTTCATAGCACCTTTCAGATCAGATAAAGTTAACATCAGGTTCTGCCCTCCCCCTTCCAGATTTCTTCACCTCAGATGAGGGATTGCAGAAGCAGTCACAGTCACACTACAGTGTCCCTCAGGGCTCTCATTTTAGGTAGCAGAAATCCTCTGATATAAATGTAGCTCTTCAGAAATACAAACAGTTGCAACAAAAATATGGATGATCAAACTTACATTTCAAAACAGCACAGACAAAACAAAAAGCCGACGTCAAATCATTCTGTGCTTGCAAGGATGCCTGAAGTGCTTCCAGATACTGTAAGAGCAAACAATTACAATGTCTTACACTTGCACAGAGACAAGCACTTGTAATCTCAGTATGTCCTTTTACTGACCAGGGACAGCTAGAGCAGGTTGCTCAGAGCCCCAGCCTGCCTGACCTTGAGTGTCTCCAGGGATGGAGCATCCACAGCTTCTCTGGCCAAAAACTGAGTGTATCCCAGTGCTGTGCCCCAGTCACTTCACATGACTAACTACGTGAGTCATCTCCTCTTCTGCCTCTACAAAGTCTGAGCTTATTTGCAAGCCTTCTCATCTGTTGATGCAGTTGCTCCCTGCAAATGATCAGCACGGCCTCTTGGTGCAGCGTGCCTCAGCTAAGATCTGTAACACACGCTAGATTAATGAACAGCTCCTTTAAGTCAAATGACGCAGGAGAGTGCAGCGTTGGACTGTGATCAAAGATAATGGGGATTTTACAAAATAAAGCTCTTTTTGTTTTTACATTGTATTGCCTTTTCTCAGCAATGCTGCTTACCCATATAAGACAAGGAAGCAAAAAGAGGAATAAAAAGAAAATGGCAGGTGTTAAGCTTGCATTAGAAAGAAGACAGTAGACCAGTAAGCATAAGGGAAGGTAGAAAGAGGAACTGCAGCTTCTATTTTAATCATGTTTTATCTCTGCTGAAAATTGAAAGAGAAATTATAGCAATAGACCTGTTACAGAACAGAGCAGAACACATTAGATGTTGAGATCTTCAGGCTTTTCTTTTCTATTTTCTTTTGTGAAATACAGAATTTTTTCACTAGCCAATGCATGGATACCATTGTGCTCCATACTGCTACATACAAAACAATCTACAGGCATTTAGGAGCATAAGAGCACTTCTGTTCTATTACCACTCCTAATTTTACAATACTAACTGGCAAATATCATCTCTTCTTATTATTATTTTTAATATTTATCACAGTAATAACCTGCTAAGGTCATTTTCTATTCAGAATACATAGAAAACTACTCCAACTGCAGTGCTAAAAAACTCTGTTAGCAAACTGGTGAGCTGGACAGCAAGAAGCCTGCCAAGCAGTGGGGACAATCCAGCATTACCAAAGTCAGCATCATGGCCACGGACTGCAGTTTCCAGCTTATGGCACTCAGATGTGAAGAAAACCCTAATGCACTGACTTTTTGTGACCTGTTCAGCAAAAGCCTGCTTCAGTTCACTCGGTGCAGTGGCAAAGCAACAACCTCTTCAAGGTGCTGGGTCATCACTTCTCTCTGAAGGCACCCAAATGCCACTGCACTTATTTACTGTGGCTGGCAGCTAAGCATATTTAAGTGCTTCACCAGGTAAGAAGAGGATGCAGAACTGAGGTGCGATGGAGGGTGCCAGGTGCTTCACTTGACCTCCCATCAAACCCTCAGTCAAGTGAGTTTCATAAAACAAAACTGACCACCAGGACCAACATGGGAAACAAACACTTCATCTGAGCTGGAAGCTCTGCACCAGCCTCTTCCCTTTTTGCACTGAATGTTTCGGGTCAATCAGCAGTGTAATGGTGTTCCAGTTAATGGACAGAATCAATTTTTCAGAGAACAGGAAAGGCAATATTTAAGAAAGCTGGACTGCTTCATTACTCTCTGGAAGAGAAACAAGTTTTTGTTTGATTTTAAGCAAAGGTAACTGTGCCACCCTGGAGGAAACAAATATTCATCAATTTAACTGAGAATTCTACCTACCTCAGGAGCATGAGACTGGTATTTCACTTTGATCACATCATTTGTAGCGATGTATTCATCATTTTTTTTCACTTTTTCTTCCTCCCCCCCCTCCCCCCCACCCCCTTTTCCTGAAGTGCTTAACCCAATGGCCATTAGAAACCTTTAAGACAGCATCTGGTTCATGAGTGACTTTTGGTCTGTATCTAGTTATTGCCCAGGGACACTGTCAAGAGACCATTTCGTGTTGTCTCAGCTGATCCCTGTGCTGCAATGGCAGTTAGGTTCCTCTTTGGATCACAGGGGATGTTGAAAACTTTCAGCAGGGAAACTGGTAAATTAATTAAAGCACCTCAGTGAAAGCTTCTGGAGAGTCAGTCCCAGAGAGACCAATTTCAGAATTCAACATATGAATGCAGGCTTCTCAACACAAGAGTGTAAGACACTGGTGGGAACAAGGACAAGCTTAGGTCCCAGGCTGCATCCCCTGCTGTGGGTCACCTTAATGCCTGGTGGCATGGCCATGATCTGACGGTGCTCAGCACCTCACAGGGTTTGCAGTGCCATTTCTGAGGCTATTCTGCCCTTGTAAGGGTCTGGCTGTTTTCTCCCATCTGAAATGTAGCATTCAGTTTAGCTGATCAAAGCTTGCGACTGGTTTTGTAACATCCACTTGAGCTTCTATAAACTTAATTTATGATCTGAGTGATGTTAAGTACAAGACTGCTGAATAATGAAAGAAAAAAAGACAACGATTGAGTTATTGGCTCACCAACTGTATCTCCCTCTTTAAAACACTGTTATGCTACAGTCATCTGTTGCATATCATTATACCATGATCTTTGTGCAGTTCCACCATTGTGCTCCTGAAAGCAACAGACATTAAAATAACTGCAGTATGTAAAACATGTTGAAGAAGCCCCTCACACACACTTTCCCGTAGACCATACAGTGACCTCAATAAGCAAGGAAGCAGCAATCTTATCAGTGGGAGAATTTCCCAACCCAAAGTAAAGTCTTTGAGAACGATCATTTTAAGAAGTCTGGGTAGCTCAAATGACAGCAACAGAGTCCACACTGCTCATATAAGCAAAAGTCTCTCTAACTGCAAAGACAAATGTGCTAGCAGAGGAAACAGAAAGCCAGGACTTCTTCCCATACTGTAATCTGTAAGGGACAGACTGGGAGCTGATGGAGGCTGCAGTAAAACAGAGCATTTAGGCATGCGCTTCAGCACTTCCTCTGTTGAGCAACAGAAACCCTGCACACCAGACATCTTTTTCTTCCGTTTTCCTGAGCAAGAACACGGCACCTAGGGCTAAATCTAGCACCAAATGCAGCTGTGTAATATTCAGTTAGCAAGAAAAGGGAGTAAAGCTGACACTGCACATTTCAATTACTTAAGCATATTCTGAGCTCACTCAATGAATGGAAAGATAATATTCTTTCACACACAGAAGATAAACTCCTTGCATGGGCTGGGAAATATTCTGCTTACACCAAGCTGGATGCAGTTCTACTCAAGATGTGTGGATTCCTGAGTCATAGCTGAGGTACAGTTTGGTACTGATCAGAGCAGAACGAGCAGCTTCCCACCGTGACCACATTGCCTCTACAGGAATGCGTCATAAACCCTTTTTTTAATAGGTGGCCATGTACTTATCGTGCTAAAGGATTCCTGTCTCAGGCAGCAAATGAGCTAGAAAAGTTAAAGAAGCAGAAGTCTTCTCCTGTGAGACACCAGGCTGTACTCAGAAGAGCTTCGACCATTTTCCTGGCCTTAGATTTCTTGTGCACTATTAAGTATGAATACTCAGTAGACTGTCAGTGGTACCGAAATGCATACCATTAAATTTCAGTAACTTCATATGTAAAAATCTGAGTCATGTTGTTGATGTGACCTTTAATTTTTTAATTCCATCTTATTCTCTTCCAAGCAAAGGCAAGTAATAACTGCTTCTTCATGCTTCTATTATGTTTCCATTTTTACTTTAATCCTAATTATTTAATTTGTTGAACTTTACTTTTAAAGGATGAGAGGGATGGATGTAGGCAAAAATAACATGTCTACGGGTTGCTCAGAGAAGACTGGCTGGGGAACCACGTGGGAGCAGATGAACGTGAGTCTTAAGTATGCATGATTCCAAGTGGCTTTAATGGGGTCACTTCTGTCCTAAGGCATAGCACACCACAGTTCGGATGACAGATTCTGGCCCTGAGCTCCTCAAAGGTTTTGCCGATGAGTTTAACAAGCTTGGGTTTAGCACAGAGGGGGCTGTGCTCAAACAGGAGCTGAGTGTGGCCAGATGGCCAAGAGGGGGATGTGTCCCCACCAGAAGATTGAGTGGTGACCATGAAAGAAGACTGAAAGATTTTTTGGTGGGAAAGGCATCGTGCTCAACTTGGACAAAGGCTTCAGAAGAACAAATGGATGGCTTTAAAAAGGCTGCAAAGGGAGAAAACATTAGAACATAATGACTGTCACTGAAAAGGAATGGCTGCTGGCTTATTCTGCAATAAACCTTTAAGTTATTCAATGCAGGACATTTTCAAACCTTCCCACCCACCAGAAGTTCAGTTATTCTATCCAATGATTCAGTTTTCCCTTTTCAATATTGTATGTTCTTCTGTTATTGTAGAGAAATAGAGAATATACATATAAATTAGAAAGCTGCAAATGGGGTGGATAACGTTAAGCCATCTAGCAGCTGGGGACTCTCCTCCTTCAGAGCCTTTATCACAAACACATCTGTGGACCCTGTTCTCTCTGCACTACAGTTCCTGCAACAACACACCGCGGACAGACATCAGATAATTTTGTTAGAATTAATCACTGATCAATGTCTTGGAAAGGCTTTGTTTAATTCTGAGAGGTGCTGAGGGAAAAGCACAAGCATATGCATGCACCCAGAGCTTTAGGATACAGGGATTAAAAATGTGGTCACACGAGGTTCTTCCCCAGGGAAAAAAAATATATTTATACAAGTATTTACAAGTCAATAAGGTGTGGGGTTTTTGCTGTTGTTGTTGTTGCTTTCTGTTTACTTTACGTAATCTTTAAAAATGCTTAATGCACTGCTTGGGAGATGCATGTTTCACTTTAATGCAGATTTAACCATTGCAATTCATTAATTGAATTTTATGTTCCCATTAAATGCTGCAATCAATTCAGTCTTGATACTCTAACTCTTTTATCTCTGCTATAGAAAAGCTCTATTAGCTTTACTTGGCTCAAAAACAATACAGTGAACTATCCTCAATTATTCATCATCTGTTTCCCCTTCAATAAAGCTTTTTGGTCCTTTACTACAGTCTGATGATATATTTATTTGGTGTGTAGGGATTGGAGCAATACAGCACACTCTGTCTCTGGGAAAGGACCCAAAAATAACTATCTACTTGATATCAACCCAAAGGATTTCCTAAGGGAATGCGAGTATCGTTTCAGGGCAGGTCATCAGTGGTGTAGGGAGATTGGACAAATCTGTGTCTGGGGAACAGATGCCTCAGGGTTTGTAAATGTGTGAGGGAACCTTTCCCCTCTCGGTCACCAGTTCAGATCCATCGAGCACAGCTCTGACTGGAAGCTATTAAACATCTAATGAACTTCTGGGGCCTCCTAAAGCAGGGAGTGGCATTCCTATCAGACACTTATATCTTGGAGCCGCTCCTACTCAAACTGCAATCTCAGTAGAACTACACAGAGACAGGAACTGAATGATCCTTTCTGGAAAAAAAACAAACATGGCAGATTGAAGAATGTTTCATCTTCAAAATGCAGAAAGTAGGCTTCATCTGGGCTGGCAGTTCAGCTTTAGATTTACTACCACCCCACCCTGACCTTGAACACCTCCTGAGATGGCATCCACAATTTCTCTGGGCAGCCTGTTCCGGTGCCTCACCACCTCCTGAATACAGAATTTCTGCCTAACATTTAACTTAAATCTCCCCTTTTTTAGTTTAAAGCCATTCTCCCTTGTCCTGTCATTTACCTGTGTAAAAAGTTGGTCTCCCTCCTATTAATAAGCTCCCATCAAATGCTGGAAGGCCACAATGAGGTTTCCCCACAGCCTTCTTCAGCTTGAACACCTTGCACTTGGCCTTGTTAAACCTCATTAGGTTTTTGAGGGCCCACTTTTCAAGCCTGACCAGGTCACCCTGGATGACATTCCTTCCTTCTATTGTGTCAACTACACCACCCAGCTGGGTGTTACCCATAAACATGCTGAGATTGAACTGAATCCCACTGTGTCATTGAAAAAGATGTTGAAGAGCACTGGTCCCAAGACTGACCCTTGGGGAATGCCACTTGTGACCAGCCGCCACTTGGACACAGAGCCACTGACTGCTATCCTCTGGCTGAGACCATCCAACCAATTCTTTATGCACCTAACAGTCCAGCCTTCAAATCCATCTCTCACCAACTTAGAGATAAGGATGTGGTGCGAGACTATGTCAAAGGCCTTGCACAAGTCCAGGTAGACAACTTCAGTTGCCATTCCTTTCTCCAATGATGCCATCACACCTTCATAGAAGGCCACCAGATTGGTCAGGTACAATCTAACCTTCCTGAAGCTATGCTGGCTGCATCAGATCACCTCCTCATCTCTCATCTGCCTTAACATATCTTCCACAAGGATCTGCTCCACCACCTCAGGCACAGACGTAAGCCTCATCAGCCTGTAGCTCTCCAGGCCTTCCTTTCGCCCTTTCTTGAATATGGGAATGATGTTTCCCTTCTTCCAGTTACCAGAGAATTTGCCTGACAGCCATGACTATTTCTCAGAACCTTTCCTCACAAACCCCATCAGAAGGACTCAGAAGACTTGCAAACCCACATTTGCAGCATTTCAGATCTCAGGGAAGATAACAAAGTAAAGAAGAATCTGATTTCATGCTCGGAGGCCTGTTCTGGGAGGCCTGGGACTCCAGAACTGTCACACACTGATGCAGGTCTCCCTGCACAGAGAGAAGACAAATGCTGAGCATTACAACCACAAACCACAGCTGTTGATGGGAATTGGCAAGAGACCAGGGAATTCTGTGAATTCTGGGAAGCATAGATGGCCTACAGCAGAAGACAGGGAACTGAGTAAGGCTCTCTGACACCGAAGCTCTTTTATTCAGCTCCTGGTGCTTTTCCATCCTGGCATTTGTTTTCTGTGATAGTGCATGGGATGGACATCAAGGTGCAACTTCATGGTGTTATTGTATGTTAGGTTATGTTGGCACTTACATAAACATGCCTTAGTGCAGGCTCAGGTCCACTATGCCCCTGGGTTCAAATAATTTGCAGCCAAACTTTCTACCTTAGCTGGCTGATAGCTCACTGCAGTTTCATTTGAGGAGGAGAGGACTGAATCTTGCCAGCTGTCCTCCTCCCTTCTTCTAACACAAACCAGAGCTTTGCTGAGGAGCACATATTAGCTGTGGTAAAGCCCTGTGGGCCATCAGCACAGCTGCAAGCAAAAGGACACGACTAGGCTCACAGCTCTGTGGTCCAGTATAGGAACTGGAAAAGCTGGAACTGGGCAGTGTGGCTGTTGCTCAGCTACAAAACCTCAGACATGCCCTGATGCTCTGGTTTCTTCACGCCTTTTTGAGTGGAAACTCTTCAGGGCTCACTCTGCACTTCTATGTCACGCAATTAAACTGTACTCAGATTCGTGCAGTGGCTTCTGAGTAGTGCAGTAATATAAACTGCAAAGAGCATGCAAGTTTCAATGGCCCAAAAAAGCAGAAAAATATGAGAAAAGACAAGGTTTTCTGTGATGCTCACCCTCTTTTGTTACCCGTATGTGCACATCTAGCTATTACATTCCATTATAATCAACTATCTTGCACTCGGTGGCAGGTGAAATGTCATACCTCAGGGTAAATTTTCACTGCAGCAGGCAGAGAATTTGTCCTTTAAACACCCTTAGTATTAATGGGAAATTGATCCAGCAATTTAAACTCCAAGAGATACAAACGTCTCTTGTGGGACCATTTGCAGAAGTGTTGACATTTTGATTCACAAAATGAGACATTTTTAAAAACAAATGCAAATTCATTTCATTCAGGATTTGAGGTCAGCTGGGTGCTGCAAGAGAAGTGTGTGAGGAATGCTTAGCACATTCATCAAATGTCTTTTCATGTCTGTATACTCAGGGGTTTAAAGCGACATCAGAGAAAGCAAGAGCAATTTCTGAAGCTCTCTGCATTTACTGGTACATCTTCAGATGAGGCTGGCACCTAAATTCACCTATTTTACTTGCAGTAGTGGTGTTTAGGGCAAAAGAAAACTTTGAGATAAAGGATCAAGTTTCAGTGACCTCTAAAAATACCTCTTTTGCATGCTTTTATCTCCAAAGAGCCCTGATCCTGCTGAGCAACACCTGGGGGATTTGGCAGTGTTTTGCTGATGTCAGTGCAATCCACTCCAGGACTGGAGCCCAAAAAGAACAGTGCATAAACCAAAACAAAGTGCACTAAAAGGGGACAGCTCATCTGGGTCCCAGGCAGGGCTCTGGCCGCTCTTCTAGCATAGCCATTCTTCAGTACACCGTGCAAAAGACAATCTAAACAGATGTTTAGGACAGATCCAAAACTGACTTGCACACAATGAGTTCCTAGTGGCTCAAAACATAACTTCACCTTTTGAAGCTTAAGCATCGCTTTGGGCTCTATCCTGTTGAAGAGGGGTGGACAGCTTAGGAGACCTGGCCAACTGGCTGAACCGATTACCAGCAACTTGCTTTGACCAGCATGTGGATTGAACTGGCATAGCTGCACAACAAGTTAGATGGGGGCAGAACACAGGGCTTGTTTTCCAGCACACAGGGGAGAGAAAAGGCTATGATCTTGCCCATGAGGAACCAGCGGAGGAGAATAAGCGCTCTGTAAGTTCCCCTCCAAGGTCTCTTTCCCCAAAGGTGGTTGCATTTCTGGGAGCTGCTGCTCAGAGGAAGTTGCACAAATTCAGGCTCTAACTGAGAATGATACTTTCCTCACAGACACACAAACAGTAGCACCCAGCACAGTCAAGAGGAAGTGGAAAAGCCCCAAACCCTATGCAATATGCAAATAACCTTATTCAGCTCTATGAAAAAAAAAAACTGCCCAGGAACAACCCCAAACCTGTGCAGTGGTGCGTAACTGATGGCCCATCATCTTCTCGGTGGTTTTGTATTAGATGTCCAAGGGACAAGCCATGGGCTTCCTGCACTGCAGCACACCGCTGGCGTGGGCAGAGGTACAAAGCGGAGAGAAGCAGGCCTTTCCCACAGGACATGACATGCTCACTTGAGCACAGTATCTTCCTCCAGGAGCCTGACCCCTTCTCTTGCTGCCTCAGACTGGTTGTTGTGCTCTGCAGGAGAAGCATTTGCTGGTCCTGCATCAGCTGCACCATCTCCCGAGAGCACTCTGCAGAAGCATGACAACACACCTGAGCAGCTATTCCAAACCGAACGTCACTAAGAGTACACACACGGACCAACTGCTGCTCACATCAAGTGATTTATTCCAAAGAAAACAAAACCAAACAGCTCGCAGCTCTGCATTCCAGCTTCCCACTGCCCCCTGGCACAGTTCACCCACCAAGACCAGTCTGTATTTCAGATCACACAGAACCTCAACAACCTAAAATTAATTTTTTTTTTTTTTTGTATGTATGGCAACTCCAAGTCCTAGACATAATCACACCTTGAAGGCATTTTAGAGGCACTATGATTCCTCTGACATCCAGGGATACAGCTGGGTAGCAGCAGACCTAGAGCAGGTGCAATGGAACCTAAAGCAAACTCTGCCCAAAAGAGCACTAACAGTAACGCCAGCAACAAGGTGTTGGATCAGCTGTGGGTACAAGCAGTCCTGGTACAAACTTTGCAGCTTGGAGTCATTCCTAAAATAAAGCATATCCTTTCAAAGCAGGAAAGAAACTTGGTCCCAGCTCTTAGAGATTTGAGTGGCTTCTTCATTCACAGGGAATTTGACCAATGTTCCCATCTGACAGGCTGATGTAGGCCACTGCCAGTGGATCACTGCAACACTCTGGGCGCACTAAAAAGAGAACACTGACACATACAGTAAATAGTTTCTAACGCCTCAACATAAGCAGGATGGCAAATGAAACTACTGATGCATAGCAGATCATATTTGGTCATTCAGTCAGTACTTCAGAGGGAGTTTGCCACCTTAGCTTTCAAAGGCAGGAGCACTTGCCCTATTCAGTTCGATGACGGGCAAAACAGGATGTCATAGAATCAAATGGGTTAGCTTGGAAAGGACCTTAAAGATCACCTAAGTCCAGCCCCCTGCTGTGGGCTGGTCACCATCCACCAGCTCAGGCTGCCCAGGGCCCCATCCAACCTGGCCTTGAATGCCTCCAGGGATGGGGCTCACCACCTCTGAGTAAAGAATTCCTTCCTAACATCTAATCTAAATCTCATCATTTTACTCTACAACCATTCACAGGATTTGGGTGCTGCTATTTGTTTTCACTTCTCTAACTTTTCCTGATTTGTTTAGACCTGCCATCACAAAAACCCAAATCCATCATCCTGTGTCTCTGGCAGGGCACAGGGCTGTAGGGGGACACAGGCCTAGGGCAGCCTGCAACACAAAGAACGGTGGGTGCCACTTTGGGCTGGTCCCTCAGCACTGCCCAGGCCTGTCACAAGCCTCCATCACTGCCAGAGGTGGAGCAGGCTGAGGGACACGCAATACAGCCCTGCCCGCTCCTGCAGCCCGTGTTGTCTTAGGGGCAGCAAGGTGACAGAGCAGGAGCAGGCCTTGCATGTAGGACTGTCGGTGTCTGAACCGCCTTGAGCTGTTCCCCGAGGCAGCTCTTTGGTTTAACTGTGCTGGAACAACGCCAGCACTTCGAGTAAACTTTTCAAAGCTGCAGTAAGGCACTGTTTAATTTTGATTTCCAAGTGACCTCCAATTCACTGGGAGGGAAGGCAGAACATCCACTCCCAGGAGTTTCATCTCCTGGCCAAGGCTCTCACTGCCTGCTCGCAGCTCTGTGTTCCAGCTGCCCCCTGGCACAGATCAGTCACTGAGCCCTGCCTGTATTTCAGATTAATACAGCTGCAGACTAACTGCAGCTCTCCTGGCTCTGGGTTTCAAAATCTCCCTGCCTCAAGCACATACGCAACCCCCCCAAACACTCAAACGCACACACAGAGCAATATGTCACTTCTAGTAGAAGCACCAAACGACTTCACCACCTCCTCGCCACTACAGCTCCCTCCCCAGCAATTCAAGAACTCTTCTTTCTTATCATCTTCCCCTCCACTGGGAAGCTTCCACTCCTTCCTACCAGTCTATTGCCCCCTAACTCGTGCAAATAAAACTGTTCGCATGGCTCACGCTGCAAGTGAAAATGATGGCAGGATGTAAAGTGAAAAGAGAACCTGCCAGGAACCAAGCAGACAGAGAGTTATTCTTGTAACGTGAATTATTTCAGCAATGGGTTTACACTGCAGCCCCATTAATAGCAACGCAGTTACAGTGGTGGAAAGTGAACCACATCTGGGGCAATGAAACAAGAGTGAGCGTGGGGGGGACACTTCTCTCGCCCAGGAAACAGGAGGTGGAACCAGGCCCCGTATGGGCTCTGGCAATGAGTGACCCCGGTGTGGTGCATCCATTCATGGCACTCAGGCAAATAAATTGCAGTGGCAAAAACTCCACAACCACTGCTGACACTTTGCTTTGGCGCAGCGTTAGCAGCTTTTGTGTAGCTCTCCATTAACTACTGGCAGAGCTCTGCAGAGGAGAGAGGCTGCAAGGACACAAGCAGGA